>CM053502.1:114349615-114595147 GCA_028627145.1 Eidolon dupreanum | reverse complement strand
CTTTTTGGAAAATGTTATAACCCAGCTGTGTGTGCCTTGGCCCAAACAACTTTTCTAAAGGAGTTTATAAGGAAGAGAGGAAGGTGAAAATGTGCAAAGATGCACCTAAGGTCTCTTAGCTCTTGCTGTGGTTCATTACATTTAGATGCAGAATATTTGAAGGGCACTTGAGTAGAGAGGCAGAACAAAACATCTGAAAAAGTCATGCTTCTGTCAGGTAATGGTTTAAGAGAGCAAATTCATTACATGATACTTTACATATAGCAGAGGAAATTATTAATGATACCTATGTGTGCATTTTCAGGTTCCAAATAAAAATACAAAGTAAATGCTTTCCCTCTGCACAAAATGCAAAACCTTAGATGGAGAATACTCTTATTTCTGGTCAGTTTAATATAAACCTAAAATAAGAAAAATGGACAAAATGAGGGCAAAAAAAATGTAATCAAGGAACAACATTAATTCTATAAAAGCAATTTTAACTATAAAGAACAGAATATCTGGTGAAATATCCAATAAGAATGTATATAAATTATGTTTTTAAAGCCTATTGCTTAAAATGTTATTTATTTAAAAAAAACAATTTGCGCTATTTTATATATAAAATTATGGAAATGGTAGTAAGCCATTCCTCTATCAAAAAACAGAAACTTAATGATTAACTCCTAGGCCAATAGCATTACACAGAAGAAATATTATTCACTCTGTGTCCAATTCAGCAAGTTCAATAAACATTTATTATGTTAGGTACTAAGTATAAATAAGAAATTCCTTGTTCTCAATGATCTTGCTATCTAGTAAGAGTTCTAAATTTTCCTATCAAAGAATAATAACTAGCAAATGCTGAACATACTATGCCAGATAATCATGCCAATTAATCCTCACAAAATCCTTATGAAGTAGGTACTGTTTTTAACCCTTATTTCACAATGAGGAAACTAAAATTGAGATTGGTTAACTCATCCAAGGATATTCTGCTTCAAGGTGGTGGATCTAGGACTCCCACTCACATAATTTTTATTACAATATATTGCCATATACTGTATTTACTCCAAAAGGCATACATTTAATCCCTTCACTCTAGCACATCCAAGAAAACAGCTAGGTCTCTCTTTAGCTGCTGCACTTTAAATCTAGGCCCTGTTCCGAGTGTTCTATTCACTAATGTCTTAACATTCTCTGCATCTGGGGCACCTAGTTCTACATTACTTTTGTGTCTATAACTGTTATCAGACTTTTTGAACCCAAGTCTCCCTTGGTTAGACTTCTACATGATAACTTTCACACCTGCTTTAATTTCATACCGTATTTATCATCACTCACTATTCTATCACACATTTTCTTCAAATTGGTGTAATAGCTTAACATAATTTTCATCAGATTATGATCTCATGGTCATTAGAATTAACATCATTTTGCAGAATCCTACATATAATTTCCTTCAGTAATTCAATTGCTGTTAAACAAAATTAGCAATTTATACTGTGATTTATATAATTATTAGCATAGTTAAGATGGCATCTTGCAACTTTTCCCCAACCTTTGTCAATTTGCTTTAAAAGAGCAAAATTCGTAAAAGTTTCCAAATGTTTTAGACCATTAAACTACTTTTTAAAAAAGTATATGTTTTTAAAGCACTTAATTTTTAGTCATTAAGTTCAGAATGGTAGAAAAGTGGAAAGATTAAAAAATTTTTTTTTCCAGTGTAGACAATCTTTATTGGCAGGTGTTAAGAGTGCAAAATAGTAACAGGAGGCGGGCGTGGTTCTCCTCCTCCAGGTGAGGACCCTGTTAGCAGGCCAGCGGGGTGTGAGCACTTGACTGTGGCCATTTCAGGCCCCACACCTTTATGACATGAAAGAAGGGAACAACACCCTAAAAGGGTCACGGGCTGTGTTCCACCCCAGGACACTTGGCTCCTGCCCACGAAAAACCTTGACAGCTTGGGATAGGGATATTAGGGGACTGAGCCAAACATATCCCTCTCCAAACTCAGGCATCTGCCTCATGCCTCAGTTTCCCCCCTCCCAGTGATTAGCCGGGTTGGACCACAAGGTCTGGTTAGTAGCCCAGCCTTACCTAAAGTGACTAGTTCCCATAACATACCATATCCAGCCATTGTGTGGGCTGCAGGCCCTCAGAAGCTGCTGGGATCACTGTGGGCTGGCCCCACCCAAAAAGACCTTTTCTAGCCCGCAGAAATCAACCCAAGATGATGAACATTTAGGCTATCACCTCAAACATGCTTTGTCTCCTGAAGGCAATTGATCCCCAAGACAAACAGCCCTTTTACCCAACAACTATGAATAACATCTCTTTTTAATATATCTAAAACCACATGTTGTAAAAAAAATATTCTACAAATTAACATATATTACTTTACCTAAATAGATATATTTGAGAAGAATTTTAAAAAGTATTTTACAGTAAATTTACATTTTAAATTTATAAAGAATGTTAGGCTTTTAAAAGAAACATTCCAAAAAATTAATTGATAAATATTAAGTGAATAATTATTTTTAAATGAATATTCCTTCTTAATTTATTTGATTGCAAATTCAGGTTTTAGATTTTTTTTGTTTTCTCAGAGAAGCACATTAATGTATTTTTGTGCTTATTTGAATAAAATATTTCAATTTTACCAAATTGATGAAAAGATCTACAAAACATATTAGACTAAGCCATTAAAATTATAAATACCAAAGAAGGCATCTTAGGTCTATTAGGAAAGAAAGATGCTCTATTAAAATATCAAGTTAAAAAAAAGCTTGGACTAATCTTGGAAAACAACTTGGCATGTTAACAATTTGGAAAACGGGCTTCAGAGGCACACATAAGAAAGCTTTCTGTAGAGATGAAAGAGCTTGCAGACTGTGGAGTGCTCAGTTACATAGGATTCATTGTGACTTTCTAAAAGACTAGATAACAAATGGTAACAAAGAAAGGAAAAGCAAAAAAATGGTGCCATGAGAAAGATACTTTTAAAGTATTTATTTTAAATAAAAGGAACATAGGAATTAGGCAGAAATATCAAGAATTGAATGCTAGTAAGGTCAACCATCAAAAATGCAAAGTTGATTTAATAATGGGAAAATTTTAATGACAACATTTTGGTCTTATTCAATAAAAAAAGTAGTAATCTGTGTAAAACAGTCAAGATAAACTATTGTGTTAAAGAAAGAAACATTAATATTATTAAAAAAAAAAAAAACAGTCATATTCAGAGCAGAAAAAAGCAGGGATCTTCCAGTTTAAGAGTGTGGATCTGATTGTGTAGATGCTACAGCATATGGCTTATTAAGACATGTAAACTATCTAAAGGAATCAGAAAGATAGTTACTAAAAATACTGATAAATAGAGAAAAGCCTATCTCTTATAGTCTTTTATCTAGCAGCACATCTGTTTTATTCTTTGAGAGTTGAGAGGAATTTGCTGGGTGCTCATTTGTTTGTTTATATTGATAGGAAGCATGCAAGTGAGGTGATTATGAGCATGGGCTCTGAACGAAGACTGCCTGGATTCAGTTTCGACTCTTAGGAGCAAATAACCCAGGGTAAATTACTTGACTTTTAATATTTAAATTTCCTAGTCTATAAAATGGAGATCATATTTGAATTTATATTAAATGACATAATCCATACATAGCACCTCAGAGAGTGTCTAGCACACACTAAGATTTAAGTAAATGTTAGCTATTATTATCTGAATTTCTGTCTCCCTTGCATAGTGATTTGTTTAGCAACTCCAAATATAACAGTAAATAGGTTACTGTTATTCATATTATTGTATTTTCTCTGTCCATCATCAAATGAGTGTTGACAACTACTATTACTAAGAAAACCCTCAATAATAAGAATTCAAAAGTAAATTTGGATCTTCCACAGGAACAAAAATTTCACAATTTTCCTAACTTTTCCAACCCCTTTTTTATGCATTGTGCCCTAAGAATCATATTAAAAATATTGCCTTCAAACACATCTTTTCCAATTAAGGTTTATTACAGAAAGGTACAGTAGAGATTTAAAAGATACCACAACTACCCAGAATAATCTTCTTAATTCATTGTGTCCTAAAAATATAAATTTTAAAGAGCTGTGTTGATTATCTAAAATCCTGTTTTTATTCAGAGAAAAGTTTGAATAACCAAAAGTATCATTTTTTAAATATGACATATAGTCCAAGAGAAGAGAAAGAATAAAATCTACAGTTACGATGTATTGAAGACAAGTTTTATACATGATTTGCTGCTTCACCTTTTGTTTGTTAGGTATTTGTTTGGGTACAAACCTCAACCAAGGCTGTTTAAGCTGCAAATCTGAAATGTGAAGACAATAACAACAATACCAGTTGTTTATTGATTCCTACCATTTGCTAAGGACTTTGCATCCTTCTTCTCATGTAAACCTCACAACAATATAATTATTGTTATTTTTTCTCCATCACAAATCACGGAAGTTAAGTAACATTCTCAAAGTCACCAGGCATTTTAAATATCAAAATCAAGGCTTCAACTTGTTTCTGACACTCCTTTACTTTGAGTAGTCACTTTCTGGCCTCAAGTTTATTTCTTCCAGCTGAAACAAATGCCCCGCCATCCCACCCACCACCACATACTGAAATTAGATGACTTTTGTCTTGGTCAGAAGACCTAACCCAGGCAAGACTTATGATCCACATTAAGGTTTAAATGAAATGCAATTGTTCCCCAAGACAAACTATGAGACTAAGTGTGCCCTAAAACTACATCTTTATGTACTCTACAAGTTAGCCAGCATCCATTTATATACTGTCTACCAAATGATTTTATGTAAAGAGTTATTCATTTCATTCTAGTGGTATTGTGTTATTACAGTGGGAGACATTTGCATTACAAATGGAAACAGACATTTTCTTCTTCATTTGCATTATACAAAGCAGTAAACATATGTTGCTCCTTTTACTAACTTGGAGCCAGAAACATGAGGTTTCTTTTTTCACTGCTGAAAGGACTGCGATATCCTGGAAAAGACATTGGTTTTAGAGTTAGAGCACTTGGGATTTAATCTATATTCTGCCATTTGTTCCACTGTGACCCTGAGAAAATCACTTTGCCTCTCTGTAAAATATAGGATTTGGGCAAGATAACCTCGGAAATTCTCTCAGCCTGAAATTCTAATTGTGCCCCAGATCATATTACTAATTCCAGTTTGCTTCAAATTTCAGAAGCTGTCTCATAACTTATGCTTCTGCATAACCTCTGCATTTCTCATTATTTTTCTAGAGAAAAAATATTGTCATACTCCCTGTTTAAAAAAATGTCACATATAACCATATGAAGAAAAAAATGATAAATGTATAATGCTGACTGTGTGTGCAATTCAAATGCATTCAATTTGTTATCAGTCTTTAAGTGTTTTGGTATGTCACTGACAAGAATCAAGCTGCCTTAGTTGCTCCTAGAATATATAACATGATAATGTTGTGCCTTGTGGCTTCAGCGAAACTGAAAACCCTATGTTCTTTCTTGGTGGCCCATACTGAAATACTGATTGGAAAACTATGTAGTGTCATGAAAAAACACTGGGCAAACAATGAAGGAATTGCTGTTAAGGAGCTCACATTCTCTTGGCGAACAGTTAACGAGCATCACAATGTAGCATATGTTTTGATGGGGCCAACACTGGGTGCTGTGGACACCAAACTCAGTTGTGGGGACAGAATTAGGAGTAGCTTTTTAGAAGAGATAATGTCAAAGTTGAATTCTGATAAGACAAGTAAAGTTATGCCAGGATAAACATTTTGGGGAGAAAGTGCCCAGTTCCAGGAACTAGGCCTAAGAGGATCTAATGCACCTGGATATGTATGTATCAAAGTGTATCTAATGGTAATTTATAATTCCTATCTCTCTGAAACAAACAAACCACAACAACAAAAAACACTTCAATTTATATCCCCAATATATGTCATCAATGCAGTAGATTAATAACACCTGAATGTTCATTTTCTACCTCTTATTTCCTGCTAGAAAAGTTATCTCCAATTGTTTATTATGAAAAGATTTTGGGGCCCTTAAATGCTCATCAGAAATTATGGTATTCTTGTTTATTCTAATTCTTACCTGTCCTTTCAAGTTGTTCTCCTTAGGCTGAAAATCAGTAGCTTTTTTTTTTTTTCATGAATAATAATTCATTTTAAGAGTTAAAACTGAAGGTCTGATGCTGTATCTTAAGATAACCAAAGCTCTTTGTCTTCAGTGGTTTCACTATTTCATTGTCTTTTAGAAATGCTACACTATTCAGGATTGCTTTTTATCCTATCTAATGCTTCATCCAGATAAGCAATTTTTAAAATCCCAGCTGGAGGTGAGTGTTTGCCTTTATGATAAACTCATCAGAAGCTTATTGTCTTCTTTCCTTGTTCTTGCTTTAAAATCAGCCCTCAAGAGAATTTTCTCCTCTTGTTTCTTTTCTTTTTTCTTTTCTTTTCTTTTCCTTTCCTTTTCTTTTCTCTTTTCTTCCTTCCTTCCTTCTTTCCTTCCTTCCTTCCTTCCTTCCTTCCTTCCTTCCTTCCTTCCTTCCTTCCTTCCTTTCTTTCTTTCTTTCTTTCTTTCTTTCTTTCTTTCTTTCTTTCTTTCTTTCTTTCTTTCTTTCTACATTGTTATGGAGCATATTTTATTTTATTTTTTAATCTTTACATGTTTTTTTTTTCAATTTTAGTTGACATACAATGTTATATTGGCTTTAAGTGTACAACACAGTCATTAGACATTTATGTAACTTATGCAATGATCACTTCGATAAGTCCAGTACCCATCTGACACCATACATAGTTATTATAATACTACTGTCTATATTCTCCATCCTATGCTCTACACCCCCATGACTATTTTGTAACTACCAGTTTGTACCTCTTGATCCCATCCCTTTATCCATGCCATCTGACAATCATCAGAATTCTCTGTATCTGTGAGTCCTTTTGTTTGTTTCTTGTTTTGATAGGGCATATTAATGAAACAGATGTAGCAACAGTGTGAAATGTATTTGAAAGAGCCAAAACTTTATTTGTAAATTGTCCCTGTCTCAGCACTTTATAGAGTTGCTTTGTCTTTGTGCCTTATTAAAGAAGCATCTGATATAATAATCTTTTCCAGTTTTGAGTGATGTGGTGTACCAGCCTTGGCGGTGATCCCTGTTGCATAGCTTTACTTCAGCATCCCTACAGATTAGAGAAATAAATTAAAAAAAAAAACAAAACAGGAAAATGTTCATTGAAATATATACACTATGTATTAGAATTAAGGAGTAAAAATATTCTGGAAACTACTTTTAAAGTAAAATCTTCAGATATATTACTATTTTAATATTTTGCACCAAATAGGTACTCTGTCTTTTGGAATGTCTAAATTACATCTGAAATATTTTGATGTCAAAAAGTCACTTAAGTTTTTTTTTTAATAAAGAATAATAATAGTAGAAAGATGAAGGAATGAATAAATACAAATTAGTAGTTATAAAATAGTCACGGGGATGTAGAGGAGTTATAAAACAGTCACACATAGGGAATATAGTCAGTATTATTGTAAGGGCTATGCATAGAGACAGATGGGTGATGGAGTAATCAGGAAGATCATTTCATAAATTATATAAATGTATAACCATTGTACTATATACCTGAAACCAACATAAAATAATAAAAAAGAAAATAATAGTAACAGTGGAGCTAAAGAGGCTGGTAAGAAAAAGCTGTGATATTGAGGACTAGTTTATTCTTCTGTTGATTATATTAATTCTTGTCCAAACATCTTTAGAATGTGAATAATAAAACAGAAATGCTTTATGAGAAAGGTAAAAGGAGTATAAACTCCATTCTTGAACTAAAATCCTGATTTAGCTTGAGGCACACATATCTCCTATCCAATTAACTGTTCATTCTCCTAAATGAGTTATTAAAGAGTTTCAAACGTGCTGGAGCCTTTCAGCTCTGTGGTTAAAAGTGCAAATTCTAGAGTCAGACAACTTCAATTCAAATATCAGCATTGCCACTCACGGGCTGTGTCTCCTTGGAAAATTTAACCTCTCCAAGTCTCAGTTTTCATATCTATAAAATGAAAACTATAATAGGGTTGTTGTGAAAATTAAATGAGAGTAATTGAAGCACATAGCAAAGAGTCTGACAGAAAATGTCCAATACATTAACCATTATTAACAGATAAATAAAACATATTAATATCCTTACTATACTACAGACTTCCTACAGAATGACTGTAATGCTTGTGTATTAGAACTATCAATAGTATGTATGTGTCAAGGTGAATGTATGTGTATTAGCAGAGAGAATAGATAGTATCATTCCTATTTTTAGACCATTTATTATTCTGTATTCAACTCTGGACAATACAATCGATTGTGGTTTTTGTTTATTATGTCCACAAACCCAACTAATTTTAGAAATTTGGATTTGAAATATTATTTCTAAATATAGAACAAACGACAGAAGAGAAAAATAGGTATAAATGTTTTGTACTTCAAAAATATTGCCGAAGTGTATTATAGCCATGAACAGAAAAATTGTTATATTAAAAATTTATAACACAACACATTAAGGTTTTATATCACCTAAGTAGCTAATGAATTCACTGAATTGATCTAAAAGTACAAGGACTGCTAAATGGAAAACATGTTAAAATAGCTAGTCATTTTTTTAAAAATCAAATTTGAAATCCTATAATTCTCTCATTTGTTTTGAGCTATAACTTAAGATAAAATATAGTCAAAAACATTTCTGTTAAAGTGTGAAGTGAGAAGACAAGTGCATGCTTTAGGGTGGTGCCTAGCTGATTGTAAATGGTTAGTAAATATTTGCTAAATTGAACTGAAATACTCAAAATGAGGTTCCAGATAACTAGAGTAGATTGAAGAACAAAGTAAAAAAATAAAGATAGCGTCCCATTTAAGGATAAGAGGCTGTTGGGGAAGTTTTAAAACTGGAACCATATTAACCCATGTTGTCAAGAGCATTTGTTGAATTTCTAATTAAGTTTCTAATTTGCAAAGAAAGCTAGCTGCATTCAGCATGAGTGTTTTAGTTTTTAAACAATTAGCTGTGTTACTTTTAAACATGTAATTTAAGCTCTCCAGGATTCCGTATTGCTTCATCTGTAAGAGGATGACAATAATGTCCCGTGCTGTTGAACACCCCCTGAATCAAGTACACCTGACTGAGCTTGTCAAATAAGCACATCCCAGGGCCCATGGAGGTCTCCTGAATCGATACCTCAGAGTCTGGGCTTAGGAAGCTGCATTTTAATAACCCGCCCTCCACCATGCCATTCTTATGCAGACTAAGGTCTGGTAACCACTGATCCTCAGAATTACCATTAATGATTAATTTAGGAAAGGAGCTGTGGTGAGCATCGAAGAATAGAGCCAAAAACTTTCCTCTTGAAATAGAATTTGGAGACCTAATGGTAAAAAGTTAAAAATAAAACACCTACAGATATAGAAGTAAAAATAAATAATATTACATAGTAAACTATTATATACTATCTTCAGAACCAAGTAAAAAGGAATGAAATATATTTTCTCATGTGATTAGTATATTACGGGTTTAGAAATTTATTCCTTAGAATTTAGGGCTCTCATTACCATATATCTATGACTTTGCTACTGTATCTATATTTTTTAGTTTTCAAATCTATGCAGAGCACATACTCTGTGACTAGACATTGTTATAATCACATTAGAAATTCTAATAAATTCAATAATCAAACAGCAGATATGCTACTTTTTTGATATGAGTTTCAATTCTCAACATATGTTCATACTGGCTTATCAAAAGAAGGATTAATAGAAAGTATACTTTCTTCACACAATATTCTCTCTTCAAAATTGGAATGTGACCAATAGAATGCATTTCTATTTGAATCAATTCTATTCGGCTATTTGACTGCCTTGTTACAATAAAAGAGAAAAAGCTCACACAAAATTATTCATTATATGTAAAAAAAAAGAAAGCCAAGAGTACAAGGTAAAAATAATTCAGAATGTGTTAATCTCAGAATACATTTTCTAGCAGAAATAAAATAATGCCGAGATAATTTAATGTGCCTGAATTTTCAATAATAAATGACTTGATAATGATTTTATTCAAAAACTTTTAATTCTGGCTCAACTCCAGGAAATATAAAGGAAAATCACCTTTGCTCAATGTAGCAAAGTCCTTGAACATAGTTACCAAAAATGCTACCCAATTTGTAGGATATCAGACTACTTTTGAGCAGTAGCATGAAAAGAAAAACTTCAGTGGAAAGAAATATGTTAAGATTTTGAATTAGGTCGAAATAAGTGTTTCCTGTCTCTTTATAATAGAAATATATTTGATTTTTAGTACTTCAGTGCATATGTATATTAATTTCTTAGACATGCTTGGGTGTAAGCTGCTCATAGTGTTCTAAGAGATGTGATATTAAATTAGAGTCAAAATACCCAAGTTTCTTTTTTCCTTTTACTTTTTCTTTTTCTTTTCTTTTCTTTCTGTCCAGTTCTATTGACTCACAACTTACTTGATTCTTTTGATCCTCACTTTAAAACCCTCTTTATTCACTGATTCAACAAATAGTTATAAGCTTAATATATGGCACTATGTTACATATAGTAGGTTAAAGAAAGAAGAAAAAAAGACATTCGCTCCTTCAAAGGTTGATCTCCCACTACCCCCAAATCTTCCAGACTTTGCTCTAAATAAATCAGATTGAACCAATCAGGATCAAAGCATATAATATCAAATTCTAGTCCACGTTGCTTTTATTTCTAGCACTAAGCTGATGTATAACCCTGCACTGTATTTTCTTTTTTTTTTATTTTCAATATATTTTTAAAATTTTTCAACTATAGTTGACATACAATATTAGATTAGTTTTGGGTGTTCAACATAGTGATTAGACATTTATATAACTTACAAAGTAATCACCTCAATAAATCTAGTACCCATCTGACACTGCACATGGTTATTATAATATTATTGACTATATTCTTCATGCTATACTTTATATCCCTATGACTATTGTGTATTTCTTAATCTCTTCCCCTTTTCACCCACCCCCCACAACGCTTTTCCATCTGTCAACCATTGAAATGTTCTCTGTATCTATGAGTTCATTTCTGTATTTTTTTTCTCTTTCTTTCTTTTGTTCTTTAGGTACTACATGTAAGTAAAATCAAATGGCATTTGTCTTTCTATGTTTGACTTATTCCACTCAGCAAAAACCCACTAGGTACATCCATGTTGTTGCAGATGGCAAGATTTCATTCTTTTTTGTGGCTGAGTAATATTCCATTGTATATATGTACCACCTCTTCTTCATCTACTTATCCACTGATGAACACTCAAGTTGTCTCCATATCTTGACTATTGTAAATAATGCTGCAATGAACATACAGATTCACAGAATGTACGGATTCAAAACATGTTGAGGTAGTATTTGTTTGAATAAATACCCAAAAGCGAGGCTACTGGGTCCTTGTCTCTTATTATAGCTTTCGTTTTAAAGTCTATTTTCTCTGATATAAATATTGCTACCCTAGATTTTTTTGTTCATTTCCATTTTTTGTGAAATATCTTTTTCCATCCCTTTATTTGCAATCTGTGTGTGTCTCAATCTAAAGTAAGTTTCTTGTAGGCAGCATATGTAAAGGTCTTATTTTCTTATCCATTCAGCCACCCTATGTATTTTGATTGGGCCATTTAATCCATTTACATTTAAAGTAATTGTTGATAGACATGTAGTTATTACCTTTTTATTATTCATATTTTTTATTTTTTTCCTTCTTCTTGTTAAAGTCCCTCTAACATTTCTTATTAAACTGGTTTGGTGTTAAACTTTCTTAGCTTTTTCTTGTCTGGGAAATTATTTGCCCTTCAATTCTAAATAATAGCTTTGCTGGGTCAGGTAGTCTTGGTTGTAGGTCCTTGCTTTTCATCACTTTGAATATTTCATGCTAATTACTTGTGGGTAACTAGAAGCTTTTCTCTTGCTGCTTTTAAGAGTTTCTCTTTGTCTTTACATTTGGCATTTTAATTATGATGCATCTTGGAGTGGTCTTCTTTGGGTTCATCTTCTTTGGGACTCTGTGCTTCTTGAGGTTGTATGTGTATTTCTTTTACCAGGTTAGGGAAGTTGTCCATCATTATTTCTTCAAATAGGTTTTCAATTCCTTGCTCTTTGTCTTCTCCTTCTGGTAACCCTATAATGCTTAATGTTGTCCTAGAGGTCCTTAAACTATACTCATTTTTTTGGATTCTTTTTTCTTGTTGCTGCTCTGATTGAATATTTTTTGCTATCTTATCTTCTAAATCACTGATTCCAACCTCTACCTCAACTAATCTATTGTCAATTCCTCCTAATATATTCTTCATTTTGGTTATTGTAGTCTTCATTTCTGACTGGTTCTTTTTCATGTTTTCTAGCTCCATTCTTATTCTTTCTATCTTTTTGTTAAAGTTCTCACTGAATTCATCTACTCTTCTCCTGAGTTCACTGAGCATCCTTATAACTAGTGTTTTGAACTCTGCATCTGATAGATTGCTCATCTCCATTTTGTTTAGTTCTTTTTCTGGAGCTTTGTTCTGTTCTTCCACTTGGGAAATATTTCTTTGTCTCCCCAATTTAGCTGCCTCCCTGTATTTGTTTCTATGCCTTAGGTAGGGCTGCTATGTCTCCTAGTCTGAATAGAGTGGCATTATATAGTAGGCGTTCTGCGAGGCCCAGGGGTGTAATCTCCCTTGTCACCTGAGCCTGGTGCTCCAGGGGGGTCTTTTGTGTAGGTTGTGTGTACCCTCCTGTTGTAGTTGAACCTCGTTTTCCATTTGCATGTTAATGAGAGGGATTTACCCTCAGACTTATTGGTTGTGAGGACTTGCCAGTGACTACAGTGAAGGAGCTGTTGTGCAAGGGCTGACGCTATGGAGCAGGATTTGCTTTAGCAGGGCTCTGGTGCCTTCCCAGTCTGTCTTTTGGGTGTGTCATCCTTGGATGTGGCCTCAGGTAGTGCCTTGGCTCAGTCTGAAGCCAGCCACCCAGTGTGCAGGCCCCAGGGCCTTCTAGGATGAACCCCACCACAGGCCAAATTTAGCTGCAGCCAGAGCCCTGCCCAGGGCCACCTGGCATGAGCCGCCAAGCAATCCACAGGAGGCCACACCCCACACTGGGCTTGGAGGTGCCTCGAGAGGCCAAGCCTTGAAACAAAGCCAGCTGGGCTAGTGCTGTGCTGGAGGCTGCTGAGCAAGAGGTATGGGGCAGGCCAAGGACAGATGCTGCTTGTTTGAGTTTTGTAAACTTTTGAGAGATTTTAAGAAAGTCAGAAGCATGAACTAAGACAGGTTGTTTGTATGGAGAATCCCCCTGGAAGCAACTCAGGTAGGCCCCACAAGTTGTGTGGGATGGTGTTGCAAGGAATCATCAGAGCAGGACAAAGGTTGTTAGCCAGGGTGATGGAGACTCAGATATGGTAGTTGCCTGTGTCTGAACCCCAGGTGTGGGGAGGGCCCAACAAAGAAACAGTGGTCTCTGCCAGCACTTCTTTCTGGGAGAAAGTTACATCTCCAATCCTCGCCCTGAAGCCAGAAAGTTCAGTTCCATCCTGTATGTCTTTGGTACCTTTTGAGCTGCTATCCCAGCTCTGGAGCTGAGAGCGAGTGAGGTTGTCAGCACATAAGTCCATATGCCAGCCCTTTAAGAGGAACGTCTGCAACTCCAGCTACTGTCCATTTCACTGAGTCACAATTTTAGCTGGTTTTCACAATCAGAAATTGAGGACCCAGGGGAGGGGACCCATTGCAATTGTGCAGATTACCAGCTGAGATACCCCTCCCGATTTTTAACTGCCACATGACGGGTGTGGGACCAGCCCATTCCTCATCTCCACCCCCGCTACCTGTCTCTAGGTGGCCTCTTCTGTAAGTCCTTAGTTGTAGGACTTCTGTTCCTATAGACTGCAGGTGATTGTCAATGATGGTTGTTCTGTAGTTTAGTTGTAATTTTGATGCAGTCATGAAAGGAGGCCAGCACAGTGTGTACCTACTCTGCCATCTTAACTGGAAATCCCCTGCCCTATATTTTTATATCTCATGTTCATGCATTGAAATTCATTGCATTCTCTAAATAGCACTTTTATTTTGTGGGGAGAGAGGGTAATTCAAAAGTAGTTGGTACTCTTTACTTATAATCTCTGAACTACCAGCAAAATGGCAAACTGCAACCTCATATGTATTTCTTTAGAGTTCTGACATAATTAACATATTGACCAAGTTTTTAGCCATTATAACACATAATTATAAACACTTTCTATGTATGTTGCCAGTCTGTTTCTTAAACTTATTTTATTTCCATCAAAAAATATTACTATTTTAAAATTAATGATAGTAGGAATTAGAGGTTGTATATAGGAATTTAGGCTTTTAGCCAAATTTTGCAAAACAAATATGCTTATATACTGAAAGATGGGTGTGAATTTCTTGCCTTCAGTAGGTTACTGAACCACCTAGAGGATCTACCTTATTTTCCCAGAAATGAGAAATTCTGGAAAGGTAAGTCCGCTGGCAAGTCCTCAGACTTGTAAGAGTCAGAGCCATGGAAGGTAAATGGCCAAAAGTAGGAAAATGGTCATAACTAGTAGATGCATCAGAGAGTTAGGAGTGAGGGGAAGCTATAAAATATAGAGCAGCACAGAAATAAACTGAACGAAGATTCATAATAATCTAAGTCTTGCCTTGAATGGACATTAGGTGGGTTGTCTTAAAGTCAAAACACCGGAGTGAATATTTTTGTCTCATAACTACAGTATAACAAAGTAAATACTGGCCCTGTTAATAACATCAATAATAAAGTGTATAGTTATAAAAATTTTACAATCATTTATTTCCTGTCATAAAATATTTTAAAAATGTCAATTTTTAAAATGATGCATGTGACAATACCTAGTTTTCTAGGCATCATTCAGGATATTCCATCTTATTTATCCATGCCACCAAAATTCAAACTATATGCTTAGAGATGAAAAGATTATAAGAAGCTACCAAGCTCCAAAGGTACAATTGTTCAATCCAATAGATGATAATAAAATTATGACTCTTTTCTGTCTATATTTCAAGAAAGCTATGTTATCTTAATAGATATTTAATGTATTTGTAAAAGTCTACAGATTTTAAGTACTACAGATTTTCAAATTTGTATTTTTCTAATAAAGATATTGCAAAAAATATATTTTAAAAAATTAATCTTCCACCCTCTAGTATAAAGACCAATATCTAATTACTTTAAAATTAAAGAACACTTATTTTTTCAGGGTAATTTTTCTGTCTTGTTGGTAAAAGCATAAATGCAGAGCTTCATGTACTAAAATTATAATAATTTTCTTTTGCTGTATGTGCCCCATTCCTCATTTATTTATTTTTCTGTCCATTAATAATTCTAGCAGTAACATTTCTCATAAGAAACAAAGAGAAATCAGTACCTACATCCTTCTTCCCCTGTCCCACCAATAGCTCTCAGAATCATAGAGTGTGTTATGCTTAGAATACTTTTAGTGAAATAATGTATTTTTGTTACTGTATTCTTGATTTTATTTTTTGAAGCACTTCTATATGCTCTGAGACTCCCAGGGCTAGCTCCAGGAGGTTGAGTGCACTGGCCCCAATGGTGCCCAGATGTGACAGTAATCCAGGAATTAGTGGGGCTCATTTTTGACTTGGACTCACCTTAAACACTGCATTTGTAGTCTATGGCACTTCTCCTCACAAGTTCTATAACTTACCAAATTTGCTTAGAAGGTGCATTCGTTTGAAAACAACAGGAACCTCAATTCAAACTGTCTTAAATAATAGAATTAAATATATACATTTGCATCTAGCATGTTCATTACTAGAGCAGATTTCAGAATTATTTGATTTAGCAGCTGAACAATATCTTCAGGGAACAAGATTGTTTCCATATTTCCATTATCCACTCCCTATTGTCAACTTCAACCAGAGTTTGTGGCTCTAAGAGAATTGTCAGAAACAATCAGGGCTACCTAGACTTTTGTCTAAGACCAGCAAGGGAAGTTGACTTGTTACCATTTAAGAATAAGGAAGAACTTTCCCTGATGCCTTCAGAAACCTATTCTTGCATCTGTACTTAGCCCTATATGTGGATTCTCTCATTTAATTTTCACAAAAATTCTATTAAATAGGTACTATTCTTACTGTCATTTTGCAAATGAGGAGGTTGAGGTGGATAGAGATTAAAGTACCTTGTTCCATATCACCCAGCCAGGAGTAAAATGGGCAGTCTCATCACCAAAAACATGGTAAATAGAGATTGAAACTAAAGAAACTAAAGAAATGCACTTTCTTTGAGAATTAATACATAAAATTAGGTACAACAGTTGTACTTAGCTATATTACAGATGAAATAAAGGTTTTGCAGGACCACCTTAGGATTCTAAGAATTCTTTCTAAAAATCATTTATATGGTGAAGCACATTCTTGTTTCAAAAAGACTAATTGAAAAAATAAAAATTTAGAATACACAACTCAATCAAAAGGTTAAAAGAGCCTGCTTCATATTTGGGTACTAGGCCAATGGTAGCATAGAATAAAGTATGATTTCAGAGGTTTAAAATCAAAGATTAAGTTTTAAAAAAATCAAATTTCCTTTAAGGCAACTAAAATACTTAGACTTCAAGAAGTTACTGGTCACATTTTGAAGAATTAGTGATTATTTGATGAAAACAATGGGGAAAAATTATTATCTTTCTTTAATCTATAATGTTTCTCAGTAGTGTTGATATAAATTTTAGGTTTAAGATGGAGCTGTCCTGCTCACAGTGTCACATGAGCAAACTGATAATTTTTGTGTCCCTATAAATGCTTCACTTGACCAGAAAAGCAGTACAGTTCTCCCTTTGTATCCTGAGGGGGATTGGTTCCAGGACCCCCCACAGATACCAAAATCTATGGATGTTCAAGTCCCTCATTTAAAATGGTGTAGTATTTTCAAAACCTATATTTGCATAGAGGCTACAGCTGGGTATACCTATATATCACTTCATTCAGGTAGATTCAGTGTAGTGCTCGTTGTATGGCAAATTCAAGTTTTGCTTTTGGGAACTTTCTGGGATTTATTTATTTATTTATATGTATACACACACACACACACACACACACACACACACACACACACACACATTTTTGATTTATGATTAGTTGAATCTGCAGATAGGAAACCAGTGGATATAGAGGGCTAACTGTATATCCACTCAGTCAATCCCCAAACACCAAGTTAGCTGTGGACTCAATACTTATTTCCTTTTCTTCTCACTCTAAACAAGGTTGACTCTGTGGCCCCAGCCAATCAGAAGTTTTATATTTATCCCTTCTTTGTTCTTTATTCTTTATCTGCTGCACTTGACAGTTCTCTGAAAGTAGACTGTCCATTTCAAGTAGCATTAAATAAGGTTTGCATTATCTAAATTGTCTTAATTTTTTTAAAACAGTAGAAATAAGTAAATAGACATGAAGACAGTGGGATACATATGAAGTGAAAAACAAAACCAACAAAGAAATGGATTAGAAAAAAAAATGATGAGAGTACAATAAAAAACAACTTGAGAATGAAAAAAAAGCAATAGTTACAGTTATGCAGTCTGAAAGACTGACCCAAGTAGTAAATTATATGATGACTTTAATAGCAAAAACATTATTTTTCCATAGATATTTTATCCACCTGGAAGTTTGATGGGATATATAGCATGAAGCAGAAATCTGTGAGAACCAAAATGGTTAGATTAAAATATGTGTAAGGTTTTCCCAGCAATTGCTTCTTGGAGAAAGTGATAAAATTCAGAAGTTTTCTGAAGAGAAAAGTAAATTTAGTCAAGTAAGATAAAAGAAAAATGATCAAAGGTTGCCCCTGATTTGTTTGCTTGAAAACAGTAACAGTAATGGGTGGGAAATAAGGAAGTGAGAAGAATCTTCCCCACCCTTTCTTTTTTTCATTTATGAACAGTCAAAACCACAATCTTGTTCTTATGACAGCTGACAGAAAAAGAAGTCAAATCTGTAAAGGTAGAATTTAAATGTGGGCCATGTACAATTATGATGAAAGCAAATCAAATGATAGAAAATTACCAGCTTCCATTTAAAAGATTTGGTTTAAAACTTTCTGTTTAAAAGATCAACTGTCATGAAATAAACATCCAGATTAGAGAATAAAAGGAATAGTAGAGATAACAAAAACAATAAAAAAATAAAGAAAAAAAGAGAAAGGTATTAGGAAAGAGCTTTAAAACTGTGTCACAATTGAAGCCAGAATATTTTAAATCAGAATAGTTGAAATTACTATTTATTAAACTTGTTATTAAAGACCTTTTTGTAACAACATAATATCTAAGGAAAATAGATTTAAAAGTTTCTATCGTTATACTACTTGCCATTAAAAAATGATTTCTTCTATCTTGTTTGATAAAACTTTCCTTTCAAAAGAAAGAAAGACATTATACCTGTTTGTTTTCCAGACTAATAGACTCTGTTTATGTCAATCAAATCAAAGAAGTTATCAAAGTTTTCTGCAAGTTACTTCTTAGCTTATGAACTCTAGATTGTGTTAAATCTTGTCATCTTAAATAAAAATTTCAAAGATCAGATAAATAGTCTCTCATTTCAGATTGGAAGCAAACTACTAAATTGTTTAAAAAATGTTTTATAGGAGAATGGAAATTTAGTTTTGTGGTGTTTTATGAATTTAGCTCTTTTTGGTCAGCTTTACTAGATTGATGGAGGAAAAAAACACTCTGACTACCCCTCTGATAATGATTGTGGATTTGATATGCTATATTTGTTGAATAGTCCAATATTCTACACAAGTTAACAGAAGCCCAGAATGTAATATGCCCAGAGTACTGCTTCAGTGATTTTTTTCATATGAAGATTTTATGAACTTGGAAGTAAAACTGATATTATTGGCATTTTGTCTCCTCTAATATAAAAATTGTGGGAAAAAAGATCAGAAAACACAATTTAGAATGTAATATTATAATAGATAAAATTTTCAAGAATTGTCAATCCTAAATATTCAAATTAAGATAATCAGCTACTTGTTTATAATGGTAACAATGATAACGTTAAAAATGAGTTCATTCTTTTATATTTTCCCATTTGCCCTCATAATTTATTATCTTACTTATTTTATAGGTAGGAAGCTAAAATGTCAAATGACTTGTTCAATGTCATCCATGCATTTTCAAATTGAACAAGT
The DNA here is from genome assembly GCA_028627145.1 of Eidolon dupreanum. NCBI lineage: Eukaryota > Metazoa > Chordata > Mammalia > Chiroptera > Pteropodidae > Eidolon > Eidolon dupreanum. The sequence goes on along the minus strand of CM053502.1, from coordinate 114,575,876 downwards.
TATGTTTTTTGCAAAATGATTACTCTGGAATTATAATTAAAAGCACTCCTCAATGAATATGAAAATCCATATAATGATTATATATACATATACATAGTTCTTCTTGAACAAATATATAGTCATCTCACCAGAGTGGCTTACTCTGTCAGCAAGATAAGTGAGAGCCAGTTTCAATGGTAATTTTAATGGCATGCTCCTGTGTCTGTGTATAGTGGCATCTCCTAAATTAATGGAAGGTGACACTAGTCACCTTGGAATTCCAGAATATTCTGTCTTGCCATTCTGAGGTGGGGATGGGGGAGTATCTTAGTTCTTTGTGTAGAAATTCTTCATTAATTAGAGCTAGTGGTTAACATCGATTCTTGTAAAACTTTAAGACATATACATTTGCTTTGCTTCTCAAAATAGTCACAATTTTTCACAATTTTGCTTTTCATTTTAACATACTTGTCATTCAATATATTGTTATTGATGCAGTAATTACACATCTAAAGAAATATTCAAATATGTGGGCACTGAAATATCTTCATATGCTCATCAGAGCATGTTTAATAATTCAAAAAAAATCTAAATGTGTTACAATAGAAAGTGGTTAAATAAACTGTGGAGCTCTAATCCATGAAATATCATTGTGTCATTAAAGATGATTAAAAAATACTTTTTGCAATATGCAAAAATTCTTAGATTGCAATATTATAAGTGAAAACCAGGACTCCAAAGTGAATATACATAACCTAAACCATGGTAAAAATTGTGTGCATAGATAAAATATTAGAGACACACTCAATGTTAATAGTAGTTTGTTATGAGTTGTAAGAATTGTGAATGATCATAATTTTCATCTCTGTACCTATCTGAATTTCCAAATTGTATCTAATGGACAGTCATTTTATTTATAAACAGAAACATATAATACTTTTTGAAAATAACTGTTGCTCTTGATCTAAGCTTCTAAAAAGGAAATCAGAATCTTCTTTTTCACTGGAACACAGAACCAGTCATTTCTGTGACTATACGTAATTTCAGTTCCTCCTCAATGTGGACGATGAGAGGCAATATCAAAGAAAGTCACAATTATTGTTATTTTCTATAAGATCATTTTATACTCTAATGCTTCTTGAGTACTTTCAAAACACACGTGTCTTCATAAAGTCAGTGAAACACAGCATGACTGATATATGAAAAAAAATAAAATAAAATGTATGTAGCATCTAGAGAATACAGAGCTCATGCTCTCCTTATAGTTTACAATATGAGTTTTGTTTCAAGGACATAAAGCAGAAACTTCTATTTTTAAATTAACATAAAATGTAAATGATTTTGATTTTTTTAGAAGAAAGTCAATGTCTAGAAAACATGATACATAATTACATACAAGAAATTGAGTAAAAATTTATATTCTTCCCTTCAAAGAGAAAAATTTTATATTAATATGAATGCATTATGAATGCCAACTTAACTTTCCTCCATTGCTGTATTAGTTCTTTAATGCTGCCTAACAAATTGCCATGTACTTAGGTGGCTTAAAACAGAAATTTCTCTCACAATTCTGGAGGCTGGAAGTTTGAAATTGAGTTGTCAGCAGGGTCACACGCCTTGTTAAGGCTCTAGAGAAGACTCTAGAGAAGAATCCTTTCTTGCCTCTAACTAAGCTTTCATGGTTGCCTGCAATCCTTGGAATAATCCTTGGAGTTCCCTGGCTTACAGTTTCATCACTCCAATTTCTGCCTCTATTTTCACTTGGCTGTTTTCTCTCTGAGTCTGTCTGTGTCCAAATTTCCCTCTTCTAGCCTATTCACTCTAATTAACATAACTTCATCTCAACATGATTATATCTGAGAAGACCCTATTTCTCAATAAGGTCACATTCATGAATACAAGAGATTATGGAGATACAAATGAAACCAAAATGCCCTCTCTCCCTCCTGACTTTCCTTCCTTATTTTCCTCCCTTTTCTTCCTCTCTTACCGTCCTCATTTCCCTTCCTTCCTTCCACAAATGAAACACTTTCTTCTCTTGTTGGCCTTGAAACTTCAGTCTCTCGGATATATTTACACTTCATTGGCTAGTCCTCTCAGTCTTCTTGCTCAAGTTTCCTTTTCTGTTCAACCGTTAAGATTTGCTGGGCCCAGAACTTGATCCTAAGCCTCCCATCTTTAGAATCCTTAACATTTTCTGTAGGTGATCTTATTTATTTCTAGGCTCTAAATACCATATTTAAAATCTTGTATTTTGGAATTCCTTGGGACTGGGTATCAGGCCATTTTACTGTGCATTACTATACACTGATTCTCAGATGATTCTTTTAATTTCAGGATTTCAAACATTATTTACCAGCGGAAAACTCTTACACTTATCCATCTTCACTCTGTTTCCTGAGCTCCGATGCCTACTAAGCATCTTCATTTGGTGTCCCACAAGTATCTCATAATAAACGTGTTCAAAATTCAGTGTAAAGTGCTCTTTCTACCTTTTTAAAGAGATTTCCTTCTTTAGTATTTTCCATCTTAGAAATGGTGCTAAGCTCCACTCAGTTGCTGGTGGTAGGACTTGACCTCAGTTAGTTTGGATGTTAACCCTATTTCCCCTGGTTCGCTTCTGAATCTTGATGGAGAAGAAGGAACCTCTAAGGAGCCTAAAAACAGGGGCCAAAGAGTTAGAGTAGTGGAGAGTAATAGGAGAGAAGAGAAGAATGTCTTAAGAAGAGATTCAGCAGCTGTTTTAAATGGTGCAACATTTATTATAATGAAAAACAGAAAATTTTCTTTAAATGGAACAAATTAGAATCAGTGGTGACTTTAGAAGGTGGGCTTTTAATGGCAACATTGTAATAGAATGGGTTGAGGCATAGATGGAGGTCAAGCAATTGGAGAGGAATGACATTCAAGGTCAACTTTTTGGAAAGTTTGTGAAGGCAAGAAGAGAGAGTGATGGCTTGATGTGAGGTATGGAGAGCAGAGGTTATTTTGTTGCTCGATTTATTTGTTTCTATTATTTTTTAATTTGAATGAAAGCATAATTGAATGTTGATAGGAAGAACCCAGTAGAGCCATCAGAGATTAATATAAATGAGGCAGGATACTTGATGGAACAAAATTCCTAAGAATGAAGTTTGAGATGGAATCCAAATACATGTGATAGATGTGACCCCAGGTAGAAAGACTTGCACCTCTGAGATTGAAATAAAAGAACTTTCTCCTGAAATAATCACAGGTTCAGATGACTTTGTGGATTAAGTGATGGGAAAATAAGTAACTTTCTGACATCTTTTGTTTTTGTTGGGAACTGTGAGGGAAGGTCACTCACTGGAAGTGACTATTAAGGAGTGGGGCATGATGTTTGTGGGGAGTAAAGAATGCGTGAAATATTTTCCTTAAAGACTGAAAGAATGAGCTGATTAGAGAAGCACATGGGAGTATCTGGCAATCTTGGGGACCAAATTGTAATTGGTAATCATGTATTCAGAGCAGTATCAATGTGTATGTTTATTTAGCTTACTTCTCTGATGTAAACTGCTAATATACTGTATAGATATTTTAAGGAAGTTAGATAGGTACCTGTCACTTAGAGAAGCCAGCTAGAGGCTGCCAAAGAACACTACAAAGTGGCATTAATCTTGGTGAATCCACCACAGATTGGAGGCTAGATTGCTGCTTTGCAGGATCAGTACTTTTATCCATCAGCCTCTGAAAGGTCATACTTCTTTTAGAAGCAAACCTATGTTACTCAGATTCACAAGATATAATGTGTAAGACAGTGATCACTAGACTTGATATGCTCACATTGGCATGATTTCCACTCTTCTTTTATGCCTGGAATACCAGATTATAATTTAGCAGCTCAATGAACATGAAATTATAGAAAAGGAAATTAGGTGAATGAATCATATACTAGGTGACATGGAATATACAACTAGCCTTGACAGTAGGTGCACTTTGGGCATAAGGACAGAGAGGCCACATGAATAGGAGCTAGAACATCCTATCTAAAAGCAGCAATGACTTGTGCACAGTCAGTATATGCCTTCCACCTCATTTCTTTTTCAGACTTCCTAGCTTGTTCACCCTCCCTTCAATTACACAGTTTTTCTTTAGAGTTACTTTGGCCTGGGAACCATTATAGAACACTAAGTAACTTTTGCATATCTCTGCTTTATTTCATTATGGACGGATTCATAACTAACTCCCACATGACAATCTTAATTTTTATCTTTTCCATGTTCTTGAAATATAGATTGCCAAAGCAGATCAATCATATCTGTACTGTAACAAAATTAGTTTATGTTTCACATAGTTCATTAGCACAATTAAGAAATGTCAAAAATTCTCAGTTTCCCCTCATTTTATAACTATTTATTTTTATTTTGTGACCAATTAATGAGAATAGGGTAAAAGAGATACTCTTAAAATTTACAAGTGATAAATGAAGATTAAATTAAATTGTTTTCCATCACATTTATTAGCAACTTCTAGAGAAAAACTTACAAATAACTTACTGTTAATTAGCTTGGTTTACACAAAGTAAGCACACAGTACTTTTAACTATAGCTATGATAGTTTAAGAATAAATTGTGACTATACAGCATTCCAGTCTTTGACTTTCCCATACTGCAGGACTAAAATGCTGAGTAAAGAAATCTTGAATCTTCTTCTTCCAGTTTCTTAAACTAGTTCTGCCCAAAAGATTTTCAAAAATCCACTTTAAGAAATTTAGTAGCCATAGGGACATATTAAAACAGAAATCACTAATCTTATCAGGGACACATAAATATTTCTGAGTCTTCTGCAGAAGTCAAAGGGTATTTCTATTTCTTTTAGTCTTATAATCTTGCTCTATTTTTTAAATCTATTCAGATTTTCTTATCCTGCAATTATTTCTTTCCTAGATAGATGCTAAATGACTGTTAAGCTTAAATAATCCTCTAAATATTTTCTTCTAGAGATAACCAAGAGACCTAATTTCTAATCTATAAGGCCATTGCTGCACATCAGGCCGGAAGAAGCCAGAGCTGAGGCCCCATTTCCACCAGTGACTTCAGTGTCAAATATTTGCACTTTGCTCACTTAAAGACAACAATAAAATTAAAGTAGTAATAAAGATAATAATGATGCTACTTTTTGAGAGCTTGTTTAGAGGTTCCAGCAGGGGAGCGCAGCTACTTGTATACCCTTGACCGAAGAATTTTCCTCTCTTCTATTGGGGAAGGTCATCATCTTCGACTGAGCTCGCAACTTTGGGAGGGACACACATGGAGCAGTGAGGGAGGAAGAGGACACCCGCCTAGCCAGCCAGATCAGTCGAATCAACCCTGGTGATCAATAGGATGACAGATGTCATGGCCAGATTGCTGTCACATCTAATGATGCTACTTTTTATTGAGCACCCAGGAACCAGGAACTTTATTTGCATTGTTTCATTTAATCCTATTTAATTCTTGAAGCAAAACTTTCTGGGACTGAATTGCCGTATAGGCCCTGTACCAGCCAAAGAACTTGTTAGCATGACTCCCAAACACTTCTGAGGAAATTTTCATTATTCTAGCTCCTAACCTAGGAGTTCTTGAATCTACTTGGACTAGCTTCTGTTCACCTGAGAAGACTGATAATAAATTACAAGAAGTTCATTCAAGCATGACTAATATCATGCATTAAATAATTCTGGGATTGATGAGGGAAATCTGGCTCAGGTAAAAATGTTTCCAACATGCCTTTAAGCAAAGCTATTTGCAGAATAACATTAGTCTTATATATGTAAGGCCACATCTGTAAGAAAACCCTTAAGCCTACTGAAGTTCTGATGTCACTTCATTCTCTCACTGTATTATTAACCCCAAATATGTACCCTACAACCAGTTCCAACACCATAAAATTGTCTCCCATCCTACCTCCAAGGCAAGGCATCTCCCTCCACCCTGTATGATGCTTATCTGCCAGGTATCTTCACTGTACTGACTTCCTATTATATCTTTTATAAGAGAAAAATATATAATTAGGTCCTGCCAGTAATCTGAGACTACTTTTAATATATGTGGATAGAGTGGTTACACAGCATTACTATCCCTGTATTAATTAAAGAAAAAAAAAAACTAGAAGGCGACATGGTGGAGTAAATTTACAGTGGCATCTAGCATTCAAGCAAAGGTCTGTGATGTTTAAATACTATTATTCTAAATTTCAGTATGACCCTAGCATGATATGATGTTGGCCCCTTTCTCTCTATTGAAGGATTACTCCCATCCTACCTGTGTATAACTTCATTCCCTACAGTCATACGCATAGCCCTAAAGCAATGGTTCTCAACCAGGAAAAATTTACTCCCAGAGCACACTTAGCAATATCTTTAGATATTTTTGATTGTTAAGACAGAGGATGCTGCTGGAAACTAGTGGGTCAAGACATGGGATGTTGCTAAACATCTTGGAATATGCAGGACAGTCTCTTACAACAAATAATTATCTAATATAAAATATCAATTATGTTAATTTTGGGCTACTCTGTCCTAAAGCTTTTAGTCTTCTGTAAAATAATGTCAAGGTTGAGATACTCTGCCCTAAGGATTTTTGGTCTTCCGTACAACACTTTGAATATTTGTGAGGCAGGCGTGCTTTATATTTGACTACTTCCCTGCTTCCCATCTGGACATTTCTGCCAGATGTGCTGTTCTTTCCTCCTATACTGATCTATCTGGAACAATATAATGATGCTTATTTAAAAATGATTCATGTATTAGATGTTTATTTTTTTAGCATTTATTTATTCAAATATTTTTTAAGTGACCACAATGAATAATTGTATGATTTCAAATATGTTTTTCAAAATCCTCCAAAAATACACGGACAAAAAAAGATAATTTTAATGCAGCTCATTTTTTTTCAGTTTATACTCTGAGGCTCTTCCTCTATTCCAAACATATAACAATAATGAGTATCATGTAAAAAAACATTAAAAATGCATTACTGTGCTTAAAATAAGATTAATACTTTCATAGATCAGAAATGAGAGAAAAAAGTAGACAAGTGAACTGTTTTTTAATGAGTACAGAAATAAGCAGAAGTAAAGAAGAATTCTACCCTGCAGAAGAAAGGATTAAAAAGTCTTCAGCCCCAGTAACAACAAATACCACAAATAAACAACTTGATTTAAAAAAAATGAGCAAAGAATTTGAATAGATATTTCTCCAAAAAAGATACACAAATGGCCAATAAGCACATGAAAAGATGTTCATTATCACTACTCACTAGGAAAATGAAAATTGAGACTATAAGATTATAATTAGATACCACCTCACACTCATAGTTAGATGACTATTGTAAAAACGAAAACAGAAAATAACAAATGTTGGCAAGGATGTGAAGAAATTAGAATCCTTGTACATTGCTGGTGGGACTATCTAATAGTACAGCCACTGTGGAAAACAGTATAGTGGTTCCCCCCAAAAATTAAACATAGAATTATCGTGTGATTTAGCGATTCCTCTTCTGGGTATATATCTCAAAAAATTGAAAGTGAAGATTTTAACAGATAATTGTACATATATGTTCATAGCGGTACTATTCATAATAGTCAAAAGGTGGAAGCAACCCAAGTGTCTATCAATAAAAAAACAAATAAACAAAATATGTTGTATACATGCAATAGAATATTATTTAGTCTTGCAAAAGAAGTAAATTCTAACATAAACTACAACATGGATAAACCTTGAAACATAATACAAAGTCAAATATGACAGTTACAAAAGGATAAATATTGTATAATTCTACTTATATGAGGTACCTAGAACAGTCAAATTCATAGACATTAAGTAGAATGATGGCTGCCAAGGACTGAGGAGAAGATTGAATAGGAAGTTATTGTTGAGTGGGTACAGAGTTTTAGTTTGGGAAAATAAAAAAGTTCTGATGATGGGTTGTGGTGATGATTTCACTACAATGTGAACATACATAATGCCACTGAACTGTACACATAAAAATGGTTAAAATGATATGTGTTATGTATATTTTGCCACAAAAGAAGTCCTAGTCCAAACCAAAATGTCTATCAACACTCAAATGGATAAATAAATTGTGACATATTCATACAATGAATATAACAAAACTACAATGCACCAACATGAAAAGATTTAAGGCAAAATATTAAATTAAAGAAGCCAAAGAATGCATACTATAGGATTCCCTTTATATAAAATATAGCTTTATATACAACTAATATATGGTTATAGAAATCAAAAGAGTGTTTATTCTTGTGGGGAACAGTACCTGGAAAGAGACTCTAAGGATACTCCCAGGGGCTGGAAAAGAGCTACATCTTCATCTTGATGGTACCTACAGGGTATGTACATATGTGTACTTTATTGTTTATGTTATACCTAAATTTAACTAGAAAAAAAAAACACCATGCAAGGTCAAGGACATAAATCAGTCTTACTTTCTGAAAAAAAATTGAGAAATATTTAAAACTTTTAAAAAGTTTGGAAACAACTGCAACTGACTTTGCCTGATGCTATAGTTTAAATACATCTTCTGGCATGAGGAGGCAAGGATGAAGCTAGTACACAAAGACGTAAGAGGAAGTAGATACTACCACTAGCTTGGTGATAGACAATGTCCCTAATATCACTGGAGTGGTTGCCTTAGTTCGCGTGTGTGTGTGTGTGTGTGTGTGTGTGTGTGTGTGTGTGTTTAATGAGGGCTATAATTTAAAACTTAATGTGTTTTTGCCATTCTGAGTAATGACCTCCCATCATCCACCCTAGGATTCCTTTTGCAAAGGGTTTACATGGGGGTCAGAATTTATTATGGAAGATTGCCATGAGAAAGAGATAATAGCGCCTATGACTCAAAGTAGTTTTATACATATGATTCAAACTAAACTTGAGAAGATTAATAAAATGGATGTACAATGGCTTCTGATATTTTGTTTAATATTTCATGCTAAAATGTTATTTTGAGTATATGTCACTTTTCCCCCCAAGATATGAGTCTATCAAAATTGTAAAGCTAAGCCCCATGGGATACAGGTAAAAGATTAAGAATTTATAGTCAGATGGTATGAGGTAAGTTTAAAGTAACCTAGAGATAGTAATCACCTTATGTTGTCTTCATTAGCCTCTAATACTTTCTACTATTTCCTCCTTTTTTGTGGCAATGATATCTTTGGGCTGCCCTTTGGGGAGGCCAACAATATGAAAAGCAATTCACAATAAGGTATTCTACTTCCTAAGAGAAATTGAAGAGGGTAGCATTAAATATTTGTAGTAAGCCTATAATTTCAAATTTTCAAAATTCAGAAGGAAAAAATATTTAAATATTCAAATAATTATCAGTTTATATGCCACATCAGAATTTAATAGCTAGAATCTATGAAAATACCAGATTTTTCTAAAATGCATGTTAGAAAATGTATTAACATATTTAAATTGGGATGCATCTTATAAGTTTCAGATTTTATGATCATGATCATAAAATTAGCCACTATTATCTGGCTGTGTAAAAACCTTCAAGAAAGCAGCAACATCAAAATATCTTGGCTCAACAAATTATGGTAATTCATAGTGGCACATAGAGTACCAACTGTGAGAAATGCTGAGAGTAGAGTGAAGAAACAGACAGGTATAACCCCTGTTTCTCATGGTGTTTACAATCTGTTGGAGGTATTACCATATATTTTTTACAAAATGCAGCATAGTATTTGATAGTGACCTAGGTATTAAAATATTTAAACAGGTATTAAAATAAAGTATAATCAATGATATAATATGAAAAATACATAGTAAACCTTATTCTAAATGAATCTGTGAGGCTGTTTTTGGATAACATTTACATTTAAACTGGTGGACTTTAAATAAAGCAGATTGCCCTCTACAATGTGGTGGGCCTCATCCAATTAGTCAAAGTATAGAGTAGAACAGAAGACTGACCTCTTCTGAGTAAGAGGAAAGTCTGCAGTAGACAACCTTTATACTTGAACTGAACTATGGGCTCTTCTTAGGTCTCTAGCCTTCTGGCCTACCCTGCAGATTTTGGACTTGCCAGCCTCCATAATTGCATGAGCCAATTCCTTAAGTAAATCTTTTTCTTTCTGTGTATACACATACTATTGATTCTATTTCTCTGTAAAACCCTGACTAATATAGCAACTTATTCCCTAGGTCACTATCAAATACTATGCTGCATTTTGTAAAAAATATATGGTAATACTTCCATATTTCCATTCTAAAATTTAAACTATAGATAATATAACCTATGAAAACAAATGATTAATAAAAATCAATATAATGCTATAACTATAATATGAAGTAAAAATAAAAGAAAATATACACATAAAATTTTCATCATGCAAATGCTCAGGCTTGATGACCCTAAAAGATATAACTAAGTAGCCAAATGCTTTCAATGATTTATAACAAATGAATTTGGCTGCAAGATGAATAAAAAGACCAAAATTTACTCTCTACTTAAAGTATCAGTCAATGAAGAATTCAAGGTTTTGAGTGGACACTAAAATGAAAACTACAGTTAGTAAAAGAAAGCTATTGCTCTATGATAAGGAAAGAGGTAAATAACTTTAACTGAAGTAAGCATGATGTTTTAAGTCAAAGTGTACATTATTAAAAAGACAGAAGTGAAAAAATATGATACTCTCATAAGTGAGTTGGGTCATATTTGTATAAGTATTGTTTCAAAATTTATTCTACATGCGATACATACGTCATCATATAAAATACATCTTTACCTAAAAGTGCACTAATTGCTTCTAGTATTTAATGAGATGTTAGCGACCAAATTGTTGATAGGTAACTGGGAATAGAGGATAAATCGGAAAAAAAAACACTAATTCAATAAAAATTTTAATAAACAATTTCACAGCACATATTTCTTCTTGTAATACTATAAAATATTTAAAATGTAAGATAAAATATTTTATATTTATTAAGGATATTTGTTAAGGTCCTTGAATTTCATATACCTCCATTAATTTAATGGGATTTGATTCTATGTATGTTTAAAGAAGAGTCTCAAATCTCTGCTATATATTTGAATATGATAGCTCTAAAGGCAAATTGTTATTTAGGGACAGGTATGGTTGTTAACTTAAATATCAGTAATGATGATACTATTGGTTGCATTATTTTCTGAAATAAAAAAAACTTCTTTAAAAGTTGAGAACAAAACAATGTACAATATTCTGTTGATTTGCATAACAGTCATATTTCTGAAAAATTCAGAATCTATCAAAAAGGCAATTATTGACCTTACTGGAATTGACTACAGCAGGATATTCAAGAATTATGGGAAGTCAGGGGAAATTAAATAAGGAAGTTGTCAGGACTGTCCTGTGCATTGCAAGAATCCTAGACTGTTTGGCCTCTGTCCTCTAAATGTCAGTTAACTCTCTCTAGCCATTGTGACAACCAAAAAGCCCCCAAATTTTCCCAAAGGCCCCCTAAGAGGTAGCAATATCCAGGTTAAGAACTAGGGTCTCTAAGCAAAGGACTCACAAGCCATTACTCCCATGCCAGACCTACCTCCAGCTGTCTACTCTACACAGCCACTTGGATGAAAAATCAGCATCTCAAATTTAAGCAATACCAAACCTGACTGCATATCTCTCCAACCATGCCCACTTTTCTTCCTCCAACATTACCCATCTCAGTTAAGAGTAACTTTATTATTCTCTGTGGCTCATGTTTAAAACTTTTCTTCCTTTCCCTCACACTCCACATTTGATCCAATATTGTTTACTCTATTTACAGAATTTATTTAGAAAGTAATCTCTATCACCACCCATAATAATACTATTCTAATCCAATCCACCATCATCACTCACCTGGATAATTGCAATGGTTCCCTTGATTTTATTGTTACCATGGCAGTGAGGGTTATTCTTTAATCATAGGAGTCAGGCCATGTTATTCCTTTGCTGAAAAGATCCTCTAGCAGCTTACCATTTTCCTCAGAATAAAGCCAATATACTTTAGGGATCTACAAAATCAGCCCCTCCCCTCCCTGTCTGACCTCATCTTGGACTACTCTCTACCCAGCTCATTCCTTTTTAGACACAATGGCTACTTTGCTCTTCCTTGATCATGCTGAACATGTTCCTGCCTCAGGACCTGTGCACTTCCATTCTCACTTCTTAGATTCACTTCCTCAGGTGACCTCATAGTTAATTCCCTCATTTCCTGCATGTATTTACTTAAACATCACCTTGTCAATCCTTTCTTCATTACCTTATGTAAAATAGGAATCACTTTCTCACTATAGTCCTTCCCATTTCTCTTGCAATTGTCTGTATATATGTGTAAGAATACGCACACACACACACACGCACACATATACACACACAGACACACACACACACACACAGAGAGAGAGAGAGAGAGAGAGAGAGTGAGAGAGAGAGAGAGAGATTGATTTTAAGGAATTGGCTTATGTGGTTTTGGGGGCTGGTAAGTCCAAAATCTGTGGGATAGGCCAGCAGGTTAGAGACCCAGGGAAGAGTGGTTACAGTCATGAATCTAAAGGCAATGTTGAAGCAGAATTTCTTCTTCAGGGGACCTCAATCTTTTTTTTAAGGCCTTCAACTGATTGGATGAGGCCCACCCACATCATGGAGCTAACGTGCTTTATTCAATGTCTACTAATTTAAAGGTTAATCACATCTTAAAAATACCTTCATAGAAACATCTAGACTGGTGTTTAACCAAAAATTGAGAAGCATGGCCTCGCCAAGTAGACCCATAAAATTAATCATCACGCCTCTATTCTTAATGTTTCCCCTTAGCACTTATCATTACTCAATTTCCTATCATTGTGTTTTGTTTACTGACTATCTTTCTCTACTAACATGTAAGCTGTTTTAGGATAAGGACTTCATCTATTTGTTTATTGATGTGTACCTAGAGTGGAGAACAGTGCCTGACACGTAGTAGGTACTCATGAATAACTGAATGTACTACTTCACTGAAACTACTTGACTACAGTTATCAACAACTATCATGTGGTACAACAGAGGAAGAAAACCAGTTGAGGCCAATACAATTTTATAATTCACAATGAATAAAGATTATGTAAGGGCTTTATCTTTTATAAGTTGGTTTACATAAGTTTCTCTCTATATAAAGCACATTTAATTTTTATCCCAGGTTATGGTCTCAATAAACAAATTCCCCTGTGGGATTTACAGAGGAAAAAAAGAAAAAAAACTCTTTTAATGTGATAGAGAATCCTGAATTCTACAGATTATATTATACACAATAAAAAAAATAATAAACAACATATCTTATTTTAAAAAAGGCTTTTTTTTAAGGTGTACTATGTATCACATTACTATTCAATAAAATTTCCTGTGTAAAGAAACCATAAGAAAATTAAATTTCCTATTTTCAGAGAAAGAAAACAAATTAATTAAAATGTCAACTTCTTTTGTATGAATAAGATTTTGCTTTTACTTTCTTCCAAGCAAATACAAACTAACTCTGTTTGCATACTGGGTATATTCAACATTCTCTTTGTGTCATGTATTTTCTGAAGCACAATTTCTAGGGCAGCAGTTCCATGCTAACATACTCATAAGTACGCCCTGCCAGCAAAATGGGAACCTCTTTTTCTCAATAAATTCAGCAGAATCAAGTCAAAAATGTATTGCTAACCCATTCATTGTTTCTAGAAAGATGGAATATGATGATCATTCAGTTTGGGCTGCATGTCCATTCCTGGAATGGGGAGAAGAGAGTGCTGGAGGAGAAAGAGTGAGAAAAAATGAGGCTAACCTAAATGATGACTAGGTGTGGGGAAAAGGCAGTTTCAAAGGAAAATCAAAGTGTCCTGGGTAGGTAAAGGGAAAGGGCAGGTGAAAATAACCAGATAGTTACTACATTCATTTTATACTGCTTCACACTTGCTTAGAAACAGCAAATGATTGAAAAAGGGATGGAAAGAACGTGGAAAAAGAAAAACAATGAGAAGGAAAACCTAGACTTCCAAGTACTAATGGGTAGGAACTGTCAGAGAAAGCAGGTTAATCAGCTCCGAAACAAGAATGGGAGTGAAGCCCCCACAAGAACTACTTTCTATTTCCAGTGATTATCAGGACTTCAATAGTGGAAATGAATGTTAGCTAAATTGCTTGACCTCCTTGCAAATTGATGCTTTCTAGATTATGTGGATTATGGCTTCCAGTTTTATGGCCCAGAGAGTATTTCTATAATTTCTTAGACTGTTTAGGTAAAACTTAAGCAGTAGTCATCTTATGTCTCCCATAATGTGATGAGAAAAAAGACTGATTTAATTGGGCACCTGCAAATTGCCATACCCTATGTTACACTTCCGTACATGTAATCTGGATGAATAATAGGCATTCACTGGAAAAGGTTGGAAAATACAGTAAAACAGAGTTATGTAGGAGGTAAATATGTTCAGTCAGTTGTATCATTTAGTAATTAAGGCCATGTATCTTTTTTCTGTAGGCTCACTAAATTGGTCTTACAGACACCATTGGCTTTAGGCTGCTTTCAGATCCTCATGCTAACCTGTCTTTTAAACTTTCGTGTTCTATTTTTTAAAAATATGTTCCTTTTTCTGAGTTTGAAAGCCACTGCTCTACTGGTCTATATGTGTCTATATAGCTCTCACACATACTTACCAAAGTACTCCCTGAATTTGGTATAGAATATTGCAATGAGAACAGAATGGGGAGGTCTAATAATGCAAGAATCTCAGCCTCCCAGATGACAGAAATTTTCTACTAGGCCTCCTTGAAAGTCTCAACAAGTCATAAAAGAAAAATAAAAATGCATTTTTCTTAATATACTATCAAAGCCCTGTTTCATTTTGGAATATGTTTAAAAAGTAACTAGAAGTATTTTATAGTTAAATTTTAACAGCATTTTTATGGCACTTTGGAAACAAAACCAAATATTTGTGTCATATGTGGTATACGTATAAAATTTTATGAGTTTTTTTTATAGAGGTTAATTATTTTTATAATTAGAAAAGTTTTAAGAATCTACACATTTTAGTGGTTATTCAGATAAACATCAAAATTAAATATAAGATCATTAAAAATTGAAAACTATTTTATTTTATATATGCATATTTAATGAGGGAGAAGCTAAGTATTTACCTTGAGTACATACTCATAGTTGATAGTGACTTTTTAAAAAGAAGAAGAAAAGTGTTGATAGAACAAATGAGTTGTTTGCATATGATCAAAGTATTTTTGTCTTACTCTATTACCAGGCATATAACTTGGGCAAACCACTTACTTCCCACAAGAAACTTGGATTATATAATTTCTGTGGATCTCTGGAACTCTGAAATTCTAATATCCTAAAAAT
The DNA here is from genome assembly GCA_028627145.1 of Eidolon dupreanum. Taxonomy (NCBI): domain Eukaryota; kingdom Metazoa; phylum Chordata; class Mammalia; order Chiroptera; family Pteropodidae; genus Eidolon; species Eidolon dupreanum. The sequence goes on along the minus strand of CM053502.1, from coordinate 114,560,539 downwards.
AAAAATTTCTTAATTTAATTTGCTTCTATACAGAATAGGATTTAAATGGGTATGAACAGATAGATATGTATCATATTAAAAAAAAAAAAGCAAGTTCGTAAATGAGAAAAGTTTCTCCTGAACTTCTGATTATTTTTGTAATCTTGAAATTGCTCCCTGCATAAGGGAACAGTTATGGAATTAATAGGTTGTAGACAAATTTCATGCTTGGCAGCATGTCTCCTCATCTTGGTATCCCAAGATTTAAACTACACAGATTTTGAGTATAGTTTGACTTCTTCTCAGAGCCACCTGAAAACAAACCAATGTCTAGAGAAGTAATGGCATTCTTCATCTTTTGGAGTTTGAGCAAGATTTTTTAACTTTTTCTTTTCTTTTCTTTTTTTTCTGAAGGGAATGTTACAGTAGTCCTGAGGTATATATAAAACTTAAGAGACTTTCTCCTTTCTTGAGGACTGTTCAAGCTTACACTGACAATTCCTTGGACTTTTCTGTAATAAAGTGTTCCCATATAATATCAATGCCTCATTTCTCAAATGTCTCCATAGGCTCATGTTAGGCAAAAACATAGAACAAATAATAAAAACAATTTATTTGGTCTGTCATTTTTGTTGTTATAGCTCCAAAAGCATGAATAAAATATGTGAGAAGGAGGATGGCTATCCTTTACTCATATTCTGGGCCTAAAGAGTTCTCATTTTAAGCCCTGATTCTGTTTATCATTCTAAAAAAGTCTAAAGTCAAGTGATACTTAATTAATAAGAACCTCACAAGACTAAAGACTTTACAAAGCAATAATGTACACTAATGACTTTCCACTTTCTGATGCAAAGCAAATATTAGGGAGAGCTAGACATGATTGATTTAAGACTGATTCTATATCTTTTTTTCAATTTCTCTAGGGCTAAATAACATATTAATCTATATTTCTAGGAAGAAAATAAGCACAAAGTTTATATATTTCACATTTTAGTAATTTATAAATTTTGGAGTCTTTGAGGGAAGTTTAACATATTCAGTAAATGATTTTGTGACTATTTTCCCTCATTTTTGATAATGCAAAGTAAGAAGTGTGGTATTTAGCTTTCTCTACCTGTACTATTGAAAACATAAAAATTTATATATTTTTTTTTCTGTGGGGAATGGTCAGGGGAACAAGGATTACAATTTGATCTTCAATAATTGTGTCACTCATGTTAAATTTGCCTTTCACTTATTGCTGTCATTCAAAGTTTTTTATTGTCACATTGATATGAAAATAATCAAAATGCTATCCATAACCTTTAGAATATTGTCACAAACTTTAAAAATAAGGTAAGGTTAATGATGTAAAGTGACATAAATTTCAAGAAGTTTCACATATACTTTGAGAAATGATAACCACAACCAGGTTAATTAATACATTCATCACCTCATGTAGTTACCATTTTTTCTCCCACTGTCCCTTTGCATTGTGTTAGCACTATTCCAATCTAAGCCCTGATTGTCTCATACTTGGTTCTTTACGCAAACTTCCTCACTGGTTCCCTGCCTCTAATATCTACTTCTCCATTTTTTTCTTATACAATTCTTAGATCAATCTTCATTTTGTCATTTCCTACTTGAAAGCCTTCCTTACTGCTGACCCTATTAAGTCCAAGCAGTTAAGTCTGGTATCAAGTATCTTCTTCCATGCATCCTCATACTACCCCTCTCATCTTACTATTCTCTCCGCCTGTTGCCTAAGACCCTCTCTGTCTATCTGTCCCAATAGCAAACCAATGCCTCATCATTCATCTATTTCATCAAGAACTCTCCCTTCTCTGAGCTCCTATAAAATTTTTTCTCTTTGGAACTTGATTAGATACTGTCTTATGAAAACTCATTTGATATAATGATACATTTTTTATTACCTTATAGATTATGATGTGTGGTGTGTCCTTGCCCTATCTAAATATTAAGCTCCTTAAAAAAGAGGATAGAGAATCATATTTCCTAAGGTTCATGCTATGTAATTAGATTTTGAGATACATGATGAATTAATGAAGTCAAACAATACATTCAAATTGTTTAAATTAATGTAGTATGCATAGAAAAAAGACTAAAAGGATACATAGTAAGATGTTCATTACATTTTTTCTCAAGAGGCAGACTGATTTATTTTTTATTCAACAAATATTTGTGGGATGCTTACTCTGTTCCAGGCACTGTTCTAGTTTTTAGACATACACAAGTGAACAAGTTGGACTAAGTCTCTATACTCATAAAACTTACATTATGGTAAATTGAGGCATAAAAAGAAAGAGAAAAAAAGAGAGAGAAAAAAGAGGAAGAAGTAAAGAAAGATGGTATGCAATAAACTAAATTCTAGGACAAGAATTAAAATGATATAAGAAAAGAGTGTCCCCTTCAATGCTCTAAACTGTGTTGTCAAGAAAGTTCTCTCCAAGCAGGTGTCATTTAAGATGATTTATGATGTCGTGCAAAGGTTTGTTTGTTTGAAAAAGCATTGAAGGCATGAAGAACAATAACTAATACAAAGAGGCTGCATGAGTTCTGACTTTGAGATAGTCAAGACAATAAGGAATGCCCCCATTGATAAAGGTGAGATTGTGGAGATGGGTGGCCTCAAACTAGATTTGTCTGAAAGCCAGTTTAATGAATTTTTTATTTAATTTCAAATATAATGATTACTTTTAAGGAAGATATGAGACTGATGTGATTAGACTGTTTTTCAAATATTTCTCTGACTTCTCTTTGTTGCAGACTATGGGAGACAGGGAAGCTATTGCAGAGGTCTGGTGAATAGCTTATGGAGATTCTGATCATGATGGTTATACTAAAGAAAGAGAGATGGAGACATTCAGAAAATGTTTTGGAGATTAGTAGGACAGAATTTGATTAGAGAATTGATATGAGTCTAGGGAAAAGAAGTAATCAAGGATAAATCTTAGAGATTAGGTTCGAGTGGGAATGGAGAGGAGGATTGTATCATTTTATGAGATGGGAAAAATTAGAGCAAGGTAAGTTGATAATGGGAGGGAAATCAGTGTTTCTGTTTGCACCCATTAAATTTATGAAGCCAACTAAACATCCAATTAGAGATGTAGAAAAGGCACTTGATTTTGAGTCTACAGTTCTGGGGAGACTGTGAGATCTCAGTGATAAAATAAATATTTTGGAGTTGTTGATATGTAGATTCTGTTTATAGCCATGAGACTAGATGAGATCACATTGAAAGATAATATAGAAGGGAAGGGTGAGAGAGAGACAGAGAGAGACAGAGAGAGAGAAGAAGAAGGAGGAGGAGGAGGAAGAGGAGGAGGAGGAGGAAGAGGAGGAGGAGGAGGAAGAGGAGGAGGAGGAGGAGGAGGAGGAGGAGGAGGAGGAGGAGAGAAAGAGAGAAAGAGAGAAAGAGAGAAAGAGAAAGGAGTATTTCATTGTAAATCTATAAGGAAAAGAGTTACATAAAGTTTCAAAAGGAGCATCCCAGGCAAATAGAATGACCAGGGAAGTGTGATGTCATGAAGGTTGAGAGAAGAACATATTTTAAAAAGGAAGACACTGATGATTTTATTTCTTTCCTGTATTTCTCAAATTTTCTTTGATTAATGTAGTGAACATTTGGATTGTTTCCCTGACATACATTTCTATTTTAAAGTAGCTGGATTGATTGAACATATTTCTGATTTCCAGAATGTGCCTGAATTGGTATATGCCAATACTGATGCTATTGTATTTTGAACAGTACAATTCATTATTATAGGACTACTCAGGAATTGCAGGATGTTTAGCATTCCTAATTCTACTAAATGTCAACAACACACCCAATCATTTTTATAATTAAAAATATCTTAGGAAAAATAGAATTTGTATGAATTTTTATGGCAAATGAGCATGTCTGTATATAAAGATGTGTGTGTTGTGTGTCATTGAGTTGGCTCTGGCTCCTGGCAACCCTAATAAAGAGTGATGTCCACAATGTCCTGCTCTCAACACCCCTGCTCAGCTCTTATGGACTCATGCCTAAGGCTTCTTTTACTGAGTAAACCCATCTCATATTTGGTTTTCCTCTTTTCCTGCTGCCTTCTATTTTTCCCAGCATCATTGTCTTTTTCAAAGAACCCTGCCTTCTCATGATGTACCTGAAGCCATTGCAGTCAGTACTGAAAGTACAAAGATGCTTAAGATACATTCTCTCAGAGAGCTCACAGTTAATGGGGAAAACACTCAAAAGCCAATAATAATAATGTAATGAGTGCAATATTTGAGTTATATACCCCTTATTGTAGTGGTGGAAAAAAAGAGTGATCAACTTTATCTGGATATCTTAGGGAAATATTTACTAAGAGATATGTATGGTATGAATACCATATTCAGAGTTGGGAATGAGAAGTGTACAGAAAGATGTTAACAGAGTAAAACTGGGCCAGCTTGCAAGTTTGATCCTTGGCTGGTATCTGAGAACTTAGATTTCAGGACTTTTCTCATCATCCCCTGACAAGAAAGCTCACTATGCCTAAACTATTAATACAAATAATACAACTTTTGTTGAACACCTGGTTTTCTTCTACAAGTCTGCAATTTTGGTATGTGCCTGGGTGTTAGATAAAGGGTGCCTATGCGACTAGCCTCTATTAAAAATCCCAGACAATGAGTTTCTAGTGAGCTTCTCTGATAGACAATATTTAACAGGTCTTGTCACAATTTGTTGCTGAAAGAATTAAGTATAGCCTGTGTCATTCCACTAGAAGCTTGCACCTGATTTACTCCAGACTTCACTCATGCACCTTTTCCCTTTGTCGAGATTTAGTTTTATTCTTTAGCTGTAATAAATCACATCTATGACTATGTTATGAGTTCTGCAAATCCTCATAGCAAATCAATGTATGGTTGGTCTTGGGGATACCCAGTACAAGAAAGCTTTGAGGAGACCATCTTAGAGGCAACAACACTGGGCAGAGACAAGTAAATGCAAAAAGAAATAATGTATGTTTTGAGAATTGCACTTTATTTTGAATGATTCTCCTAAAATGAGGAGGACCATTGTACGAGAAGCCAAAATTGACTTTTGATTATTTCCTTTAAGGGCTTTGGTTAGTTCAATTCTTATTTGCCAATACTTTCTTAAAAGCTTGATGATTCTTACTGGGAATAAGAACAGAGAGATAATAATAGTCCAAATGAAGTTGTGAGTCCAACTCAAATATCACTACTTCTATGAAAAATGTTCAGATTCCCACCAGTAAAAAGTAAAATCTGTCCTTAGTTCTTATTTTTCAAAATATTTATTATGAAATAAGCTTCCCAAGAGAAGGGTTGTGCTTTATTCATTTTTTTATTTATCCCCAATGTAGTATCTAGCATAGTGTTTTGTCAACAGAAGACATTTAATAAACATGATATTGGTGCTCCTTTATGAGATTATGATCTTATAATATAGGGTCACATATTATTCATTGTCATATCTCTGGAATCTAGTATAATATTTGGTTTATGTTATCTATTCTTTCATTTCTAGTATATTTATTGATCATCTATGATATGGCACACACAGTTCTAGGTGCTTATGACTAAATAGCAAGCAAGATAATAGAATTAACAAGATAACAGTCACATGGGAACCAAATAAATGTTTCTTGCATTTAGCTGTATTTATCTGCTCTTATGTAAGTCAGCTAGAACTTTGTATTCTCACAATGTTGGTACTGTAAAAGTTGTTTCTCTTTTTATACTATATTTTGCTTACTATATTCCCTTATCTGTTCACTGTAATTCCAGTTGTGAAATTAGAATAACTACTACTGTTTTTGCCATTAAAGAATTGTTTGTTAGTTTGTTAGTTTGTTTATTCGTTTGTTTGTTTGTTTGTTTTAGAAATGGTATAAATTCCTGATCTGAAAAAATTCTAACCAAAGACACAATTTCATTTACCAAGATGGACTAGGACAATTATAACCTGTAATGTGTAAGTTAGACTGCAGATTCCAATGATGGTAGGATTTCTGTTGGTTTTTTTCGCTTCTGTATTCTCAGAAATTAGAATAATGCTTGGTGTTTAATAATTGCTCAATGAAAATTTTGTTGAGATAATTAGTAGAATAAAAATCTTATGTCAGTATCAAAGGAAATTTTATCAACTAAATATTATTTAAAATAATATTAAAAATAAAATATGTCACAGGATCCAGAATATACAATACAATGTAAAAGAAACTGAAAAAATCAAGATGACTCTATAATAAAAAAAATTTTCTCGAAATGGAAGGCAGAGGACTTGGTTTCTCAATGCTTTGGATTAATATACAATAATAATGATGACTTTTGGTCATTTTAAACTTTATGCAATTCAGTTTTCTTATCTGTACATTGAAGATATTGGAAGGGATTTTTGAACTTTCTCCCAACATCAGTATTATGTCTATGTGATTGTTTAAAAGGAATGATACTTGGAGTCATGTAAAACTTAGTTTGACTTTTCTATAGACTGTTTTCATAGATTACTGGTCATTTTCTCATATTCTAAATTTGTTAATGTCTCACATTGGTATGAAGATGGTGAATGGGCAGGGAATAATATAAACAACAGTATCAACTTACAAGAATAGCTGTTTTCACTTGCTGAGGATTTCTCAGAATAAAATAAATGAAATAAAACAAATAAAATAATAAAATAAAATAAGCTAGGGGATGGAACAGTAGGGAACAAAACAAGATGATGCATTTTTATCTCTGACTTCTATTGCATACTTGAATCTAGGTTATGAAAAGCAGGAAGAAGGTTGGATTGACATAGACTGATCTAGGAAGACTGACTTACTTTTCTGAAAATTTCTCATAAAATTTTATATTTCTAATAGATATTAAATCTATTGTCTATATTTTTAAAGTGATATATATTAGTAGATCTATACTTATATTTAATATATAATAGTTTCTAGTAGATTTGCATAAATAGGTAAAACAGTGTATTTGATGTAATGAAATGAATATCAGTGTTATTTAGTCTTTTTTCTGTGCCAAGCTGCTTGAGAATCAATACATAAAACACCGTAACATAACACATTATTGAGAATTGCCTTGGGACAGACTGCTATTGCTGTTTATACAAATATATATCTATCAAGGGCTTTCATAGGAAATGAGAATTCTTGGACAAAAGCAAAGATTTACCACAAAGCCTGAAACAGGAAGATGTGTAGCTTAAACAGTAATCAATCTTTTCTGATTGCATTTCTTTTCTTTGCTCTCATTGAGTCATTGTCACTGATGTCTGGCTTCCCCAAGGTTCATGACATGGAATCTTTATTTTAAGAAATGTTTGTTAAAAATAAACAAACAGAAAGTATTTAATGTCTATTTCTATCATATGTTGACTATGATGTATCACAAGACATTCTGTTATATCTATTGTTATTTATCTGAATATAGGCTTTTAAAGAACCTAATTCTATAAATATGCACATAAGAATATCATAAATATTATGTATGAATTTTCAGTAGAAACTTTGAAGAATCAAATATTTTTGATTTGTTTTATTTTCAGTTAGTGAAGGGAATCAGAGACATATAATTCTTCTAAATCTTTCTGTAAAAGACTAAATGAAAAGTTTATGATGGCAAAAATATGACTTCTTAAAAACTTCATGGCATGTATTTTTTGAGGAAAAATCTGTGATTAGAAATTCACATAACTGTAGTGAAAACTATATTATAATATAATTTTAAGTTAATTCTAAGTATAGTATATCATTCATAAAGCTATTCATAGTGAATTTTTCTAAACTTATATCTAAACTTAGTCACCTTTTCCTAAATACTCAATTTTGATGTGACTTTGAAACTCATTATTACATATTTATTTCTTTAGACATCTCCCTGATTTTTGACTCATGTCATTTTATAGGAAATTATAGGAAGTTATGCCATTAGAGTTTATATTACATATTTTTCCATTCCAATTCTTCAACTATAGTTCTCTTACTATAAAATTATCTCATCCAATACCAATATTCTCTTTTTGTTTATGCAGTTTCTCAAAGAATTCATCCATTCCCAAGTCTTCAGCTCTAACCTACAAGCAAGTTAGCACCAAACTCATTCAGTTATTAATTTTATCAACAGATATTTATTGTGTGTCTTCTTACCAGTTAGGCACTGTGCTGAGTGCTCAGGATACAGTAGTGAGAATCTCTTCCTTCCAAGGCTTTCTTTTTTCTTGTTTCTTCATGTATTCTTTTGTTCAGTAAACATTTATTGAACTGCTACTTTGTACCAAGGAAAGTACTAAGAATTAAAAAAAAAGTAGATCTGAGCCCTGAATTGCAATTTCTCAGAGAAGGGAGAAATGTAAGTGGATATTTTCAAGTTTATAAGAAAATGCTATTATGATAAAGGTTTTACACAGGAAGCTGTGGACGATAGACAGGCATGAAGGTTCAAGAAAAGGTTCTGCATTATTTAGGGTCTTGCTTAAGATATCAAACAAAAACCAGTTGTCTTGGTTTGTGTTTCCATAGAAGTTGACCCAGAGATAAAGATTCAAGTGAAAGATAGATTATTTAATAAATTGGAAGACAAATGGAGAAGTAAGATAGAGGAGAAGGAACCCATATAAAGTGTTTGTGATCAACTAGTTGCCACCATGGGCAGCTGCAAGTCAATCCCTCTAGGGCACTGAGAAAAAGTGTGGTATATAACTCAGTTACCCATCTCTCTTGGTCCCAGGGTAAGGAACCTGGTTTTCACACACCAACTCCTTGTTGATCACTGTCTGTTTCTGACTCTTTATCGATTCCAACTTTCCTATGCATTACTGAATGTGCTCTTGTGGCCGAATAAAGACTTGAGACAAATAAGCGAAGAAATTTACATTAAGCAGCCTTCAGTGTATATAAATTAATGTCACAGGCATACACACAGGGTAGGGACACCATCTGCGAAAGCTAGTAATTCAATGGAGGGAATTTAGTACAGAAATTAATTACTAAGTTGTCGGAAGTGCTAAAAGGACAAAAAGGAAAACATAAGGCAATAACAAGATTAGCAACTGCAGGAAGCCACTATAACCCTTAGGAACACAGGAAACAAAGAGTGTGTTTGGGCCCAGGAGCCCGGGCTGTGAAGCAAAAATCTGAACCACTGAGGAGACATAGCAATTGCTGGAGATGATGAAAACAGTAAGCTAAAAATAAACCCTATTTTTGTCCACCTTCCTGTTCTCTAACGTCTAGCCAGAACTTCACATGAGCCAGATTCAGTTAAGAGGATAGTAGTGAAAGAAGCCAGGTAAGTATGATTCAAGGATCAGACCTTTGTAGCTCTTGTAATACACAGCAGAGCAGAGATGGGCAGGGGATAGACCTCAAAGCCAATAAACAGATAACCAGCACAGGCTTCTTTAAAATATGTTGCCTAAGCAGAGTTTTCATGATTTTTCCCCACCTAGATTTATTTTGCATTCTTTGCCACCAAGTCATCTCCACTGCATTCAGGGTAGTCTGTTTCTTAATCCTAATGTACTAGTTTTCTCAGGTTATTTTCCTGATCTATAATCTTCCTTTCTACATTCTAATTGTCTTTCAAAATCTAGGCTATGGCTTTCCCCAGATATACTAGATTGCAATGATATCCTCTTCTCTTAGAGTCTTCAGTGTGTGTGTGTGTGTGTGTGTGTGTGTGTGTGTGTGTAACACACTATTCCATGCCACATATACTGGTTCCTGTTTAATGAGGGTTTTACTGGCCCCTTCCCCACCTCCTTAGAGGGTAGAGACCTGCATGAGTTTGGATTACATTATATTGTTTGATAGAAAAGCAGAAATAGCATGACTATTTTTCTCTCTCATGTAAACATGAATTGTCTAGATTGATATGACAGTTTCTTATCATCAGGGATTTACAGCCTTAATCTTAAGTATATTCCTTCTACTTCATGGTCTGAGTTAGCTGCTTTGAATCTAACCATTATGCCCACATTCTAGCTAGCAGGATGAAGGCCATGGGGAAGAGCAGGCTGAGCCTTCTTCTGTTAGGATACTTTAAGGCTATTGTATATCATATACACTTATAGCCACAGTTACATGGTCACATCTGGATGACAGGTTCTGTAATATTGTTTATTCCAAGTAGCCATATATGTTATGTTGGGTCCGTTAAGAAGAAAACCCTGAGATGTAATTAGAAGTGCCAAAGCTTTACTGGGGAAAACATCTATAAAAAATAAAAGAGAAAGAGAGAGTAGGTGTAGGCAGGGAAGATTTTTAGATCATGATTAAAGAAGGTCTAACATCTGTGAAAGGGAAAGAACTGGGCAGGAAAAACGTCATGCTGTAGTATAGCTCTGAGAAAGTCTCGGCCAGGTCTATAGAAAGCCAGGAAACAAAGATTTCCCATTAAAGAAGTCCTATGTTGGGCAAGAATTGCCCTGCTTTAGTACCCACTCTGTGCTCTGTCCTTTCTGTTTATCTCTGACAGGGAGATAGCAGTGGTGTACCTCCAGGTTGCCATACCAGGTGACCATGGCTCCCTTGTTTCTATTACTGTAGACTCTTCATAGGACCCTTTTTTACACTTTTCCTACCCCATTGACCTCAAATACAATATTATATACATGGCTATGGAATATTATAGACATGTGCTTTATGAGTGATTTGCACATTTTAAATGTCAGTTCAGAGACTCTAGCTCTTTCTTGGTTACCTAAGCAAATGTACATGCACAAACATGCTAAGTCTTTTAAATGTAACAAGATTATGAATTCTCACAATAGGCCCTGAATAGCCAAAGAAATCCCAAGAAAGAAGAAGAAAGTAGGAGGCATCACACTTCATGATTTCAAGTTATATTATAAAGCTATAATTATCAAAACAGGATGCTACTGGCATAAAAACAGATAAATAGATATATGCAAAAGAATCTAGAGCCCAGAAATAAACTTATGCATATATGGTTGACTAATATTTGACAAGGAAGCCAAAAATACTCAACAGAGAAAAAAACAGTCTTTTTAATCAATGGTCTGGGCTGGGAGAATTAAATGTTTACATGTAAAAGAATGAAGCTGAATCCATATCTTACATAAAACACAAAACTTAATTCAAAATGGATTAAAGGCTTAAATGTAAGGCCTGAAACCATGGAACACTTAGAAGAAAACATAAGAATAAAGCTCCTTGATGTGGGATTTGGTAATGAATTTTTTGGATATGATATCTAAAGCACAAGCAACAAATAAAAACACATAAGTAGGATTATATCAAACTAAAAAGCTTCTGCACAAAAAGGAAACCATCAACAAAGTGAAAACAGAAATTATAGAATGTGAAAAAAATTGCATGCAAAGTATATATCTGATTAGAGTTTAAAATCCAAAATACATAAAGAACTTATGAAATTCAAACGCAAAATATAGTCATAATAAATGGGCAAAGGACTTGAATAAACATTGCTCCAAAGAAGATCTATGAAAGGCAACAGGTATGTGAAAAGATGTTCTGCATCACAATCCATTAGGGGAATGCAGCTTAAAACTATAATGAGATATCATCTCATGCCTATTAGAATGGTCATCATTAAAAGGATGGGATAAATGATGGCATGGATTTGGAGAAAAGGGAACGCTTTTGCTGTTGATGGGACTGTAAATTGGTATAGCCACTATGAAAAACAGTATTGAGGTTCTTCAAAAAATTCAAAATAGAATTGCTGTGTGATCCAGCTATTTCACTTCTGGTAATATATCCAAAGGAAACAAAAACACTAACCTGAAAAGGTATCTTCACCCTCCTGTTTATAACAGTATTATTTATAGTAGCTAAGGCATGAAAACAACCTAAGTATCCATCGATGGAGGAATGGATAAATAAGTTGTGATACAGATATACAATGAGATATTATTCAGCCATAAAAAAAAATGAGGAAATTCTGTGACTTTTAACATGGATGGAGCTTGAAGGTATTATGCTAAGTGAAATAAGAGAGACAAAGAAAGACAAACACTGTATGATCTCACTCCATGTCGAATCTTTAAAAAACAAAGAAACATCAAACTCATATGAAAAGAGATCAGACTTGTGTTTACCAGAGTTGGACAATAAGGAGAGGGTTAATTAGAAGAAGACTGTCAAAAGGTACAAACTTTCAGTTATAAGATAAACAAATACTAGGGATGTAATGTATAATATGACTATTGCTAACACTGCTGTATAATATTTAGGAAAGTTGTCAAGAGAGTAAATCCTAAGAGTTACAAGAAAAAAATTTTTTCCTCTTTTTTTTTGTTGTATCTATATGAGAAAATGGATGCTAGCTGAATTTATTGTAGTAATCATTTCACAATATATGTAAATCAAACCATTTCTGTATTCTTTAAACTTATACAGTGTTATGTCAATTATTTCTCAATAAATTGGAAATAAAAGATTATGAGTTCATCTTTCTTTGAAGACTGAGAAAAAAGTTCTGAGATGAGATTTTATTCATTATTTAATGGAAATTTGCTAAAAATGATGACGAGAGGTAATGCCTTGAACGCTGATAAAATTTTGGGTTTGCAGAATTCAGAACATAGAAAGTGAACACATAATTTAATAGGTGAAATCTAGTTCAACTTCTATTAGGGAACAAATGAGGGAAAGGAGGCACAAATAATAATTTGCCTAAATTCACACAGTGCATTGAGGCATTGTCAGGCCCAGGTCCCAGGTCTCCCAACTTCCCAATGTAGTGTATATTCTGTGACTCTCTCTTTCTTCAAAAGTGGATACCTCTTTTTGTATAGGGCTTTATCACCAAACTTTGCTAACTAATAAATTCTATTTGGAGGTCATATCCTACGAAAGGAACTGAACAGAAAGAACGTGATTAGGAGTTTGCAAGATCAGGCCAAAGAAGCTATTTTACTTGAAAATGAGAGACTTTGTTATACTCATTAAGCATAATAATTGGTGACTGGTAGTCATAATGCCTCATGCTCTGGTTAACCTAATAAACAGAATCTGTAAAATATCATCCATTTACCACTTGGCCTAAGAGATGCTTTTGGAGAAATGCTAAGCTTTCGTATTAATTTGAACAAATTGCACATAATGAATTTCTCTAAATGGTTCGATGCCTCATACTGTCAAATTTTCACAGTCCACACCTAAAGGATCACTCGGGTATGAACATACAAACAGTTTCATCTTCTCAAAGTTGTCTACCTGGGGTATAAGAGGATTGCTGCATGAATCATAAGTAATAGGAGTTTACTACTACTACTTCTATTATTGTTAGGCAGAAAATAAACCTCAAAGCTAAACACTTAACTCCAGCTTACTTATATCTTTATTTCCTTATCTCTGAGCATTCAGGTGCATTTTTGACAAGTTTATGGACTCATAAGATATTAATATAGCCCTTTGGCTGCCAGAATGCCCTGCCAAGTGCAGAGCTCTCAGAATGGCATCACGTGTACTAATAGTGCATTAAATCTCCCAGGTCTTGCCAGCCTCCATGATCAGGGTTGTTTCAAGGAAGCTGTTTGAAGAGGTTGCTAATTTCAGTATTGATAACAATGAGCCAACTGTGGGCACTGTGTTCAGTTTTGAAATTCAGTCTTCTTTTGCAACAACAACAACAACAACAACAACAAAACAACAACAACAAAACCCCACAGTTTTCTCTTTTGGACCCTGCGATCTTTTAATCAGATAAAGATCCTCAACAAAAAGAAGGTAACCAATTCAATTAAGTACCAAAAAATGCATTCTGCAAACTCCAGTATCACAAGATAAAAACCAGCTGGTTCAAGGTTGTGCTAGTTTGTCCTGACTTTTCTGCTGTGTTTCTCAATTATGTTTAGAAAAAGGTATCCAGGTTAATGTAGCACCTTTTATCAAATAGCAACTATTTAGCTGTAAGTAACAATATTCAGACAAGAGTGGCATAGGCGGTAAAAACATTGTTACCTCATGTAGTATAAAGTCTGAAAATAAGTGGTTCCAGGGTTTATTTAGGGATTCAAAGACATCATCAGGGATTAAGGATCTTTTTATTTTTCCAGTTTACTATTCAACATTTACTATGCTCGTGGCCATTGTGGTTGGCCAGAACCACTGTTGAATAGTTAGTAATTTTAACAAACAAAAATCGCTAATTCCCAGTGAATTAAATGCCAATTTATAAGCTTCATCTTATGAGAAGGGGAATAAGGAGAAAGAGATGCCTCCTCTCTCTGTGCACTCACAGAGGAAAGACCATGTGAGGACGTGGCGAGAAGGTAACTGACTGCAAGCCAGGAAGCAAGTCCTCACTAGAAGCTGACGATGCTGGCACCATGACCTCAGACTTCCAGCCTCCAGAACTGTGAGAAAATAAATTTCTGTTTTTAAGCCACTCTGTTTATCGTATTTCATTATGGAAGCCTGAGCTGACTAATAATGTACATCAGATTGGCAGATATTAAAAAATCAGATTATATTATGTATGTGTTAGCTAGTTTAGGAGTTAAAAAAAAACTCTATCCACTCGTGGTAGGAGTATAAATTGAAATAACCACATTGAAAAGCAATTGGGCATTTCCTAGAAAATATGAACATGCAAATGTCCTACAATTCACTCCTTGAAATTTACCTCAGGCAAATGCTTCTAAATGTATACCAGGAGAAAAGAAAATGAATGTGTAAAACAGCATTGTCCACCAATGCCAAAAACTAGAAGACTGAATGTTTATCAACAGCAAAATTGATAAATATATTGAGATATACTCATACACAATAATGCTATACTACAAAAAAAATAATAACTAGTTAATCAACAGGGTCAAAAACAATATGGAATGAAAGAAGCAAGTCACAAAAGAAATTTTACAATCTGATTTCATACATATAAAGTTAAAAAACAGGTAAAACAAAATTTTATTTTAATCAGAATTTTTGAGGCACAATTTACATACAGTCAACTGCAAATATTTAAAATGTGAAATCTAATAGGTTTGACATTGTACACATCTGTGAAACTGTTATCACAAATAAGACAGTGAACATATTTATCATGTTCAAAACTTTCCTTCTATCTCTTTGTAATTCCTCCTTCTCATCTTCTGTGCCACATTCCTCCATTTACAAGTCACTATGAATCTGCTTTTTATTGCTATATATTAGTTTGCCTTTCCTAGAGTTTTATATAAATGAAATCATATAGTTTGACTGTTTTTGATCTGGCTCCTGTCACTCGTGGTAATTATTTTGAGACCATGCATGTTGTTGTTTTAACAATAGTTTATTCCTTTTCACTGCTGAATAGTATTCTGTTCTATGAGTATAATATAATTTATTTTATCCATTTACCTATTGATTGACATTTTGATTGTTTCCAAGTTTTGGCTATCACATAGACGGCTGCTATGAACATTCCTATACAAGTCTTTGTATAAAATGTATTGCTTTTTCTCTTCAAGTGGAATGGCTGAATCTATGCTAGATGTATGCTTAACTATTTTAAAACTGCTTTCCAAAAACATTGAGCCATTTTACAATTATATCAGGAGAATATGAGCATTCTAGTTTCCCCACAACCTCTCCAAAACCTGGCATGGTTAGTTTTAAAAATATTTTTTAGACATTCTAATAGGTGTCTAATAGTATTTAATTGTGGTTTTAATTTGCATTTCCCTAATTTTTATAGTGACATCATATTGAGCATGTTTTCATATTACTATTTCTCATTCATATATCTTCTTTAGTGAAATATCTATTTTAATCTTTTGCTAATTTTTAAGCTGGGTGTTGTTCTATTGTTGAATTTTACAGATATAAGCTTTGCAAATATTTCTTCCTAGTGTGTGGGATTGATTTTACATTCTCTTCACAATACCTTTTCAGAAGCAGAAGACTTAATTTTGGTTAAGTTCTTTTTATCTATTTATTCTGTTATGAGTTATGCTTTTGATGTTTTGGTATTTGTTTAACCCAAGTTTATAAAGACTTTCTTTCCAGTTTTCTTTGGAAAGTTTTATAGTTTTAAATTTTACATTTAAGTCTATGTTCTATTCTAAATCATTTTTTATATGATACAAAGTATAAGTTCAAGTTCATGTTTCTTTTAAAATCTGGATATTCAATTGTTCTAGCATAATTTGTTGAAATGACTCCCCTTTCTCCACTAAAAATGGCGGTCATCCCTATTTGTGCGGTTTCACTTTAGGATTCTCTATTATAGAACAATATATTTTAAAACGATATGTAGATAAGTGGTTAAAACTATAAATAAAAGCAAGAGATGATTAACACAAATTTCAGAGTCATGATTACCTTCAGGTGGGTTGATAGAGCAGAGAACTATGTGATCAAAGAAAGGACACAAGTGTTCTATTCCTTAAGTTGAGTAGTGAAGATAAGGCTGTTTGGTTTTATTATTAGTCTTTAAACTTGACATATGTTAAAGAAAATCTATACCATAAACTTTACTCTATAAACTCTATATTTCACAATAAAAAGGAACACTTAAGTTGGCTTCTACATAGGTTCCATTAGTCAAAAATGATTAACACAGCTCCCCCCAAAACAATCATTTCCAAAAGAGTATTGAATTTTTATGTGTTGTAAAATGACCAAAGCCAATGTGCTGATTATGAAAATATTTTCTCTTAGTCAAACACATTCTTGTATACTGTATTCTGCTTTGTGATGCTTGAGCTGTGACTGCAAACACTTCCATTTTCCCAGTTTTCTCCATTAGACCGACAGTAGAGAGCTCTAGAGGGAGACAGGAAAACAAGAGTAGAGAAAAGGGATATGAAACATCTTGTTAGTATCCTGTTCCTGACAGCATTTCTAGTTAATGTTGTTTTTTCCCCAGGCAATTGTTTTCAGTTTTCATTTTTCACACTTCTTGACAAAGTTACCAGCACAGGACAGTCCACTTTTCTCCAAGGTCTGAGTCCAGCTTTCTTCCTAGCTTCTAGATTCTGATAACTCAAACTCTTCCCTTTGTCGCCCAAAGTCCTGGGAGGGGTTTAGCTACTTTCTGCATTTTCTATCACTGTTACTTCACTGTTCCCTTCTTGTCTTATAGTTTCCAAATACCTTCCAATGATCCAATTCTCTGTTAACGAATTCACTCTCTTAAAATAGCTGTAACAGTTTTGTTCTTGCTGACTTGACACTGACCGTGTATCATTCACATTAGTTCTTCTTTCTGGAAAATGTGGTAGCCTCAAACAGGAAGAGAAACATGAAGGCTATGACACAACCTTTTAAAAAAATTGTTAAATAAATCAGACATTTTGTTCTAACGAGAGCAAGTCTTAGACCAAATTCTGCTACACACTCCAATGTTTATTAGCCAGCAGGAGAAAAACTGTTACCATCAATTTTACAACTCAACAAAGTCCTAGTTTGTATCCTTTTAAATACTTGACAAAAACACTTTTAAGACAGATTCCATAGAAGGAGATCCAGGTTATTGCAGTGTCAGGGTTCAGGTGAGAGAATCCTCCAAAAATTAAATCTGAATTAAGGGTTTAGTTCTAAGCCTTTGTTCTAAGGACTATAGGCTACTAGTCTTACTAGATTCTTTTATCTTTTCCATGCAATGATGAAAAGACCACGCTATACAATTTGAACAACACTTCACAAATGAAAAAAAATTTTCTAACAAGCCTTCTGGTGCTGCTTAGAGATAACAGTAATGGAAGTACTTACAGTAGGTACTCTGATATGTGGGCAAATAATTAGAATCTTTTAAATTCTAACTATCTGTACGTGGATTAGGATATTTCAAATGATAACTAACTGCTCCTAGAGCACAGGCACAGATATACATGTATACAGAATGTGTGTGTGTATATGTGTGTGTGTGTGTGTGTGTGTGTGTGTGTGTTTTCCTTGATAATGAAGTACTACATTGTAAATTATAGTTTGTATAACAGCAAGCAAGTTTCACATTTTGGGGGTGGAAGAAGAGACTTCTTTACCTGAGTGTATTGCTTCTCCTTTCCTAAATAATACTGGGGTCCTATTATCAAGACTACCAATATCTGCCTCAAACCTAAATATGTTAACTAAATCTATGACTATTTACGTTAGGCTGGTAAAATTTAACTTTATTGAATTAGATAAAGAGGATTAAAATTTTATCTGTAACTCTAGTGTTTATGTAAAGGTTTCCATATTCCCGCCAGGATAGTTCTGGTTTATTTCTGTTCTCTGAGTGCATAATTGATAACTCCTTTCAGTCTCGCTAGTAATAAGGTTGGACAATATAATGTTCAATAATCCTATTAAGTAGAGTAATAAAAAGAGTCATGTCTATTTTCATTGTCAGCATGCAGAATTAGTTGGCGTGGACACATAAAATGCTCTATAGTCTTCTACAAATGTTCAGAAACGTTCTCTATTAACATTGGAGGGTGAAATATTGTTTGAATGTTTTTCTTTAGAACTCCATTAGGTTTTACTACCATCCCTTTCTAATCTTCTACGTGTATGTATGAGTTGCATGTGTAAATTCAGAGTGTTTTTTTCTCTGCATATTGGGAGGGTATGCTATGTAATTAAAATGAAAAGTAAAAATTTAATGTGAAAAATCTGTTTTCTAACAAATGATATATCAATGGGTTCTTAGATTATAGATTAAAGTTTTCAACCAAAAAATGAAAATTGATTAGGAGTGATTTAGTGCAACTCACTGCATCCATCCTATTATGCAAAATAAAAAATCATCTTTACCCAGAAATTTGAAAATATGCTACAATGTTAGCAAAAGCATTAGTAGCTAAAACCTCTGGCTTTTAATCAAGCTGATTAAAGCCATGTAAAGAAATACAAAAAAGAAAGAAAGAAAGAAAGAAAGAAAGAAAGAAAGAAAGAAAGAGAGAGAGAGAGAGAGAGAGAGAGAGAGAGAGAGAGAGAGAAAGAAAGAAAGAAAGAAAGAAAGAAAGAAAGAAAGAAAGAAAGAAAGAAAGAAAGAAAGAAAGAACGAACCAGAGAAATACTTAAAAGTTCAAACAGTAGGAAAGATGTTTGTGTGCAACATGCTTCTTGAAACTACAATAATTAGTCTTGAGTTAACAGCTGAGCAAAAACCACAACATTAAACCTGAGGTAAGATTATTGCTTCTGATTTATGTGAAAGATATATTCATAAAAAGTTCTCGAAGGAATTTTTTCTTTAATATTTACATATGAAAGAGAAGAGAAATCTTTATAATGCTATAGTAGTTTACAGACGTAGAGCTCTTGAGTTTCTTAAAGGTGCTTATGAGAAAATTCCTTATAGAAACTCCAAAAATGATTTGGAAATAACCCCTAGAGATGAAATTATATGTTTCTGGGATCCAATTGAAGAACATCCCTCTAAATCCAGACTTGCTAAGTTAATGGGTCTGGGCACATTAAGTCTAACATGATTTTCAGTTCTGACTTTCTGTTGCTTACTGCATAAGACAGTTTACAACCCCTTCCCTTTCATCATATTTATAAAGGTAACAGGGCATCATACTTATCTCTCCTAATCAGGCCAGGTGTGAGGATGGTAGACTTTTATCTAATTTTCAGTTCTGGGCCAGCAAAGGTCATTGATGACAAAAGGTTTTTATTTCCCTTATTCACTGTAGAACTATTTACTGTAAAACAACCCCTATAATTAAAATTTAAAGAGATTTACTTGATCTAGCCTTAAGAAGATAAAGCTTAAAGAAATGATTTAATTTCATCCTGAAGTTTGTTCTATGACCATGGCTTTTAGTTCTATTAAGGGTTAGGGCAAAAGGTATAGAACAAAAGAACAAGTAAGATAAATATAGGGTAGATGTTAGAAGCATTTGAATTTTGATTTGGGAATAACTAGAATTTATTTGCCAAATGTTAACTTTTCTGAAGATATTTAAGGAAAGGATACCAAATATTATTTTCCTAGGAAGGATGGAGAATAATCTTTGCTGGGCCAGAGTAAGCAGTGGTTAAATAAGTAATGCTATTCTTTTGAAGTTGAATATGTATAGCCTCTCTCTCTCTGTTTCTCTCTCTCTCTCTCTCTCTCTCTCTCTCTCTCTCTCTTACTTACTCTCTCCACATTATCTATCTATCTATCTATCTACCTATCTATCATCTATCTATCTATCTCTCATCTGTCATCATCCTCATCATCATCTCATCTATCATCTATCATTTATAGTACTTTACAGTTATAAATTATAATTATAAATTTTATAAGTCTAAATTTATAAAATTTACCTAGCAATCAATAAGAATTCATTTGAGGAATCTAATTTCTCAAACAATATACATGAAGTTTTATACTAGCCTGAACAGTTAAACTGCTGTTTGTATGAGTGTGAGTGAAATTATGTATGTATGTGTTTTGAAAACATTACATCAAGAAAATTTCATTTAATGTAGCTAAGTAGCTACAAAAACTAACAGCAACAAAAAATGTGATGAGGAAACTTGGAGGGGGCCAGAGAATATAAAAAATATAAGGAAATTATTGTTGGAAACTTGAATGTATCTATATATTGACTCTGTTTGTATGTCAGATTTAAATCTGGAAGGGATAACAACTTGTTCCTCAGCAAATTTACTATTTGTCAGAAACTATAAAAAGGCATTATAACATTATAAGATGTTTAATGTGACCATTAAGAACCTCAGCTCCTTCAGTACCCGACTCCGGTACATAGTCTCTCCAACTATTAAAAGTAGGCAAATTTATTTAGTTTTGCCTATTGAGTCCCATATTTAACTTTCAATTTCATTGCTGACATATTATCTTCAGTAGTAAGGGCAAAATCATTTGCAAATCCTGCATTATCAAATTCGGTTTAGTTGTCCTGTTAAAATACCATCAATATGCCGACTACTTTAGCCATTTAATTGTTTAAAGATAGTCAGCTATTAGAGTTTCTTTATCAGAAAAAAAGAAAGATTTTTTTTGTTTTGTTTTGTTTTATTTTAAATAGCCTTGGCAACATCTTGCTTCATGGTAGCCAATGAATGGAGTTATTGAAAAGCAAATTCTAAAACATACTACCTATATCTTTATAAACAATTGAAAATGTCTTAATAAGGTTGTTGCCTTTGTATGATATTATCCAACACTCTTTTGAAAGATGTTGGCATCTTCTTAACAGTTACTTCATAACTATCTGTACAATACCCAGAGATTGAACACATTTTAGTAATAACTTTTCTGTGACTCAGTCTTTCAGTTTCTTATGATATTCCATCATTTTTATAAAGTTATTTGAAGATTTATTAAAAATGGCTCAATTAGTTATTAGTATACTGTCCTAACATATATATTATATATATACACATAGAATTTTATGTGTATATGTATAGGTGTGTACAGTTGACCTTTGAACTGTGTGGATCCACTTATAAACAGATTTTTTTCAATAAATACTGTAAATATATTTTCTCTTTCTTCTGATTTCTTAATAATTTTTTTCCTTTCTCTAGCTTACTTTATGGTAAGAATACAGTATATAATATATATGTGTATGTGTATATATATATATATATATATAAACATACAAAATATGTGTTAAAAATTGTTTATGCTATGAGTACAGATTCTAGTCAACAGTAGGCTAATAGTAGTTAAGTTTCTGAGGAGTCAAAAGTCACACATAAATTTTAGATGGTGTGGTGGCAGTCGCCCCTAACCTTCATGTTATTCAAGGGTCAACTGTATATTCACATCAAACATATTTCAGTGTATTGCAAATAAATAGGTTATACTCTTTAATATACTTGTCTGTATGAATAAATTATGGACAAATAAGCAAAATGAAGAGATACATTAAATATCTGGAATAGTAAAAAATTCACATAATCTAATCAAGAAAGTTAGATACAAAGTTTTGGAATCTCCACTGAGCCGAAATATTGGACAATGTTTTCATAGCCACTTGTCATCTTATATAGGTGTTGTAATGACAGGAATACACGTTTAATAGTTGCCTCCATCCCATAGTGCATGCTTCTTACTTTGTGCATGGTACCTTATTTTGAATGATGCTATGTTGTTGTGCTACATGTGTTAAGGAATCATTTCAAATCCTCTGAGGAATCCAGAGCTTGATGGAACGTGGTCTGTGAGCTAGTCTAGGAAAACTTCAAAGTCTTTTTCATTTAAAAATACTAGGCCATGTAAATAGCTACATTTACACTCATACGTTCAGGTTCAATATATAATTTAAATATGGTATTAATTCTTAAACTGTTAAAATACATAAAGTCATTCTTAAGTAAGTAGAATATACTTATTTGAGAAAGATAATGGGAGTACTTGCCAAAGATTGGCAAAGCTAGATACTATGGAAATTTTAACACTAACTATTATTTTTCTAAGATCCCCAGTTAGTGTAGTCTTAGACATTTCCACAGAGAATCACTATCAACTTAACTACAATAAACCTCATGTCCTGTAGCTACTTGTAAGATCTCTGCATATGGAATGAAAGCTCTACTCTGCTTATTCTTACACTGAGACAGAAACAATAGAGAAAGAAAAAATAATCTTTTATCCCAAGAGCAAGAGGACTCTACTGGTTACAATAGATACATTATTAGCTTTTTTGTATGATTTGATTTACAATATAAGTAAATTTAAATTATTACAATATTAAATTTAAATTTAATTTAAATTATTAAAATATTTAAATTATTACACTGAGATATACTAGTGAATGCATTTGCCCCAAAAGCCAAGAAAATAAAATCACAAATATAATCTCTGATATAAATGAGGACAGCATTTTGAGATTTTATTAGTCTTAAATTTATGTATAAATAATTTGAATGCATAGAATTTACCACCATTTGGTTTTCACTGCAGGCTCCTGTTCATTTCACAGAGGCATATGGTCAATCCATGCTTTTCTATGGAGTGCCGCAATTTCTAATGTTCCATTATTTGATCAATTGTTCTTATGTGAGAGAAAAAAAAAAAGCCACCATTTCCAAATAAAAGACGGAGAAGTTTAAGTGTAGTCTATGAAAGCAAAAGAGAAAAAATAATAATTTTAAAAAGTATTAATAGATATGGTCCTTTAAACAAATTAACTGTAAGAAATAATGTTTGGAAAAAATATATATGCTATTCCCTCTACTTGGAATCCTTGCTAGGTACCCTTGGCAAGGGGTCTGGTATTCACATTTCCAATGTGGGCAGTGGGGGGTCGGATGTTTCCTCACAATGCCAAGCAATGCTCTGGACACCAACTGAGTATCCAAGAATTCAACTCAATCATGATGCTATCTACCCAGAGGCAGCTTCAGGTCCCACAGATTAAGAACTCAGACCCACATGACTCTTCCCTTACCCTCTTCAGACACAGTCGCAAGCCCAGGTTACCACCTATGCTTCTGACCAACCAGCAATAAACTAGAGGTTCCAACAACCCCCTCCTTCAGTCCGAGTGGCTCACAGAACTCAGGGGAACACTTAACTTACATTTACCAGTTTACTGTAAAAGAGCGTGGGAAGGCGCATGCCACTCTCCTAGAACCTCCATGTGTTCAACTACCTAGAAGCTCTCCAAACCCCATACTTATGGGATTTTACGAAGACTTCATCACTTAGGCGTGATGAATTATTAACTCCATTTTTAGCCCTTCTCCCTTCTAAAGAGAAGGAAGGCAGGCCTGAAAATTCCAAGCTCCTTACCATGGCTTTGTCTTTCTGGTGACCAGCCCTCAACAAGGAGCCCACTCAGAGTCACCTCAATAGAACAAAAGATACTTCTATTGCCGTTATCACTTGAGAATTTCCAAAGGTGTTAAAAGCCCTCCCTGTATTAGGAACGGGAACAAAGACAAATATTGGAACAAGAAGTGCTTCCAGTGTTCTTATTACTTAGGAAATTATAAGGATTTCAGAAGCTCTGTTCTAGGAACTGGGAGGCAGACACACACACACACACACACACACACACACACACACACACACACACTCGTATTTTTTCTATTTTATTTGTAATTATATATATATATTTTGTATTATATATATGTGAAATAGGAATATGTGTGTGTGTGTGTGTGTGTGTGTGTGTGTAGTTTTTAAAAAATTATTTCATACTCTAGATGGCAAAAATCTGACCAAATGTAAGGTGAAAATTAGAAATAAGTTTTGCTATAAAATTTTCCTGACACTTACCGTTCAAAGTCAGACACTTTGTCTGTCAGTCCAGATTAGGCTCAAATGAAGTTCAGACATATCTGATAGTATTTAGTAAAGTGTTGGGTACCAACTAGAGGAGCAAATGTGCTTAAGCATTTTAGTCAGTATATTAGTTTCCTAGGGCTGCCTTAACAAAGTACTGCAAACTGGCTGCTTTAGAATAGGAATATATTCTGTCACGGTTCTGGAGGATAAAAGTTCACAATCAAGGTGTCAGTAGGAGCATGTTCCCTCTGAAACTCTGTATAAAATTCTTCCTTCCCTCTTCCTAGCTTCTGGTGATAGTCCACAGTCCTTGGTTTTCCTTGACTTGCAGCTTCATCACTCCTATCTCTGCCTCTTTCTGTAGTCACGTGTCTGTCTCTTCGCCCTGTGATCCCTTCCTGTACCTTCACACTGTCTCTTATGAGAACGCAAGTCATTTTGTATGTAAAGCTAACCCTTTTCCAGTATGATCTCATCTTAACTAATAATATCTGCAACAACTCTATTTCTAAATAAAGTCACACTCAGGTTCTAAGGGTTAGGACTTCAACATAACTTTAAGGGTGAAACAATTTAACTCATAACAAGCAGAAAGGAAAGAGTGTGTTTTTTAAAAATTTATTTATTTTAATTAGTTACAAGTATACAATACATTGATTAGATATTTATATAGTTTATAAAACAATCCTCCTAATTGCTCCTTTTCTCCTCTGGTTTTCCACCTAGCCAATATATTAATGCTAACTGCATTCCCTATGCCATGCTCCCCATCCCTGTGACCATCTGGCAACTACTAATTTGTACTTCTTTAACCCTTCACCCCATTCTCCCAGTCCCCCAACCTCCCTCCCCTCTGTCTATCACCAAATTGTTCACTATATTTGTGAGTCTGTTTTTGATTAGTTCTTTTTATTCCTTAGATTCCACATGTAAGTGAAATCATATGGTATTTATCTTTCTCTGTCTGAATTATTTTCCTCAACATAATAACATCTAGGTCCATCTCTGTCATTGCAAATGGTAGAATTTCATTTTTTAATGGCTGAGTAACATTCCATTGTATATATGAACCATAAATTCTTTATCCAATCGTCTGTTGGTGAGTATTTAGGTTGCTTCCATATCTTGGCTATTGTAAACTGTGCTGCCATGAATATTGGGGTGCATAGATCTTTACAAATTATTGTTTTGGTTTTCTTTAGATAAATACCCAGAAGTGAAAGTGCTAGGTCAAAAGGTGTATCCATTTTCAATTTTTGAGAAACCTCCAGACTGTTTTCCATAGCAGCTGTACCAATTTTCAATTCCACCAATAATGTATAAGGGTTCCTTTTTCTCCACATCCTTGCCAACACTTTTTGTTTCTGATTTATTGATGATAGCCATTTGAGAGGTGTGAGGTGATATTTCATTGTGGTTTTAATTTGCATTTCTCCGATGATTAATGACCTTGGGCATCTTTTCATATGTCTGTTAGTCATCTGTATTTCCTTTTTGGAGAAGTGTTTGTTCAGGTCTTCTGCCTGTTTTTTTAATTGGATTGTTTTGTTGTTGTTGTTGTTGTTGTTGTTGTTGTTGTTGTTGTTGCTGAGTTGTATTTCTTTATATACTTTAGATATTAACCTCGTATCAGATGTATCATTAGCAAATATCTTCTGGAAAGCGTGTGTTTTGTCGGGAAGTCTGGGTTAAAATCTGGATGGGGAGGATAGCCTGTTATCAGTCTCAGGTGTTGGTCCCTGGGTTTAGTACTTGGATTTGCTTCTGAACTCTGTGAGGAGAGGGTCAATAGGCAGACATGGGAGGGGAAATTCACATGAGAATGTATACCTGTGAAATATGGAATGGACCTGAGAGTCTAGGGAAACAAAGTTGGCTACAGTTCTTAGGACAGAATATTAAAGAGGAAGGAACTGACAAGAGAGTAAACCCCAGAAATCCATAGATGTCCCCCTTGAGGATTCAGCTGAATACTGACCAGTTCATATGTCTGAGGAAACTACCTAAAGCTAGAGAAAGAGCCACCTAGAATAATTACACATAACAGTGCACTGAAAGAGATGTTCAAGGTCTTCCTTAGGGCAGGCAAAAAATGATAATACAAATGGAAATAGGGATCTGCACAAAGGAATAGAAGAGCTCTGAAAATGATAACTACATGAGTAAATATATGACACTATAAAATTATTTTTCCAATGCTTTTAAAAGATAATTGATTGTTTAAACAAAAATAATAACAATGTGCTCTCTGCTAAAGAAAGCACTCATTCAGAACCATTTGCTTTTTAGTAGGGACCTCCAACAAACTAGAGAACTTCTAGAAATGTAGATAACTGAATGAAAAGTAGATAAAAGAAGGAGTGTCAGTGGAAGGCTCAGCAGTGAATTCTTGTGGCAGTTTGTCTTTATACTAAGGAGGGCAAATCTTTTACAGATAGGATCGCAGCCCTTGTCAAAGTCATCTGATTCTTTTCTTTCAACCTTGAAACATGTCCTTAGAGCACTTTTAAACTACTTTCCTGGGTAGCCTTGAACTGTTCTTCCATAAGAGATCTTGTGCAAAGGTGTTTGGGAAAAACATTTTTTGGATGCCCTAGGGGATAAATAACTCAATAATAAGCTTTATGAACTTTTATTGAAATAAATATAAATTGGATAGAGATATACAGTTTCATAAAAGAACACATGAAATATCAGGAAAATTGAATCTCAGATCTACATGAATTCTGACAACTGACATAAAGACAATGGCAAATTTTTCATCCCAACAGATATTTATTTTATGACATGAGTATTCAAAATCTTTTTTAAAAGAGGAGAGAAGAGAAGGGGGAAGAAGAAGAAATAAAAATAAAATGATGAAACAAGAGAGTTTTTACACAAAGAAGCCCCTGTGGTACTAGTTTAGTCACATATTCATTTTATGATGTTGACTTTCAATTAGAAACTTTTTTATTATGAAGAATCAAACTATTTCTATATCTTTTTTTATTTCTTGATTCTGCTTGGGAAGCATAGGTGGCAATTCCATAAAAGTCTTCTACCAAGAAAATCAGTCAGCTTTAGAAATATTCAGCATTTATTTCTGAGATTAATTCTGGAGTTTATCAGTTTCTAGGCTTAAGATCATACAAGTAGTACTGTATTGTGGGAGTGTAAATTACAGTGAGGGTGTGGCGCTTGATGAGACTGGCAGATAAGCAAGAGACAGAGCATTAGGGCATTTGAACACCTGATTCTGTAGGTCCACCATTCACTCTGACTTTGGTATCAATGTGGCATTTGAGCAGGAAGTAAAAGAATGAGCACACTGCATCTTTCTGGAGCATCAATTTTACTCAGTCCCTGGTAGGGTGAAGTGTTAAGGTAAAACATTTAAAACTTTACTATTATCACGTGTATGGCTATTTCACAGAATATAATATTTATGGTAAAATATGAATGTTTAAGTACAGTGGAATGTGGCAGCATATTATAAAGATCTGCTGTGGTGACTGTTTACTCTGCTTTTTACAGCACTTTTTAAAGAGACAATATAGAAATATGTTATAGGTATCAGGGTCCGGATTGAAAAGAAAGTATCTAGATTTGTTTCTTTGTTTTAAAATTAAGATAAGACTAGTACCTGTCCAACTTTCAAGGGCATTGTCAGGTTGAGAGAGTGTAATTGTCAGGGAGGTGAGAGAGAAGAACTGTTGTAGAGCCGCTGGGGTCAAACCCAGGGCGTTGTGCATGTGTTCCCCACTGAACTAACTGCCCCTAGCCTGAGGAAGTTTAAGTAGCAATATCTGTAAGCTGTAAAGAAACTCCTAAAATGTAAAGAAAAAAAGAACAAAGGTAGAAGTGATCAAATCAAAAGATTAAATATTCTGAAGGATGATAAATAACCCTTAGATTCAGGGAAAAACTCAAATTCTCTTTTATTAGATTTCTCTTTATCACATAGTACTTAAACTGGATGGTTCTCTTACTCTGGTATTCTGAGGTGTTAAGTTCCTATCCAGGTATTTCTGGCTATTTTTCAGAGTATAAGTGTTAATTACCTCTTGAACACCTCTTTCCTCATTCTTAGAACTTCTCCAACAACCTCTTTCTCTCTAAGAGACAGTGTCTGCTTTCAACTAATATTGCTAAATTTGACCTACAATGTTGACTTTGTGGCAAAAAAAAAAAAAAATACTCTCTTTAAATCAGTTCCCGAACGTTCTCTCAAATACAGACTTGTTAAATCTTTGCTTCTATGATGGTCATCAAACTGCTCTTTGTTTCTGTTTTATGGGCCATTCCTATGTCTGTACAATGTCTATCCTCTTTCCAGATAGCTGCAATTGGCCAGATTTACAAAAGCAAACATTCTAAAAAGAACCCTCTTTACAGAGTATGTCATTATCATTATCAGGACCATATAAAAGCCAAAGACTTGAAATGATAGTTTTAGGCCAAAAGATTTCTAAAGTTCTTTGTGTAACTTTATCATACAATCATTTTTCAAGACAACAATATGAAGTTAAAGTTGTTACTTTGGCTCAGGAGACTTATCGTAGCTTAAGCCCTGTCTACTCTTCTAGACTCACCTCCTGCTTCTCTTACCATTCAATTTTAAGCCAAGATTTGTTTCTCAAACAGGCCACGATCTCCCATAATTTCATGCTTTTGGAGAAAGTTTGGTAAATTTATTTATTTATTTTTTCCATAGTTCATTTTGGGTAGTTTGTCTTGTTATGTCTTCACATGCACCCACCTTCAGCAATGTTGAATTTGCTATTAATCACATCAAAGTTATTTTTATCATCAGACATTGTAGTTTTTGTCCCTAGAAGTTTAGAGACAATCTACTACATGTAGGTGGCTATTTTTTTTTTAATCAGATTTGGAAATTTTTCACAGATATTTTTTTTGTAAATATATTTCCACAAATATATTTTTTTGCCCCATTATATCCCCATCTTTTCTCCTTCTGAGATTCTAATTATATGTTTGTTTAACTGTGTGACTTCTGTCTCATAGATTTTTGAGGCTCTCTTAATATTTTTCCATTTTTCTCAGTCATTCAGTTGGGTTGATTTCTTTTGAGCTGTTTTCAAGTTCACAGATGTATTTTTCTGTGTCCATTATGTGGTTAGTTCCATGCAATTATATTTTTGTCTCAAATATTTTATTTTCACTTCTTAGCTTACAATTGTTTCTTACAATTTCATTTTTCCTAAAATTTTCATCTCTTCTCCCATTATAAATCCATTTATTCTTGTTGATTTTTAGCATACTTATAGGTAGTCAAAAGTACTTTTCTGCTATATCTATCATCAGTATTATCAATGATTCTATTTTCATTGATGGATTATTCTCTTGACTATGGATTATGGTTTTCTATTTCTTCACATTTTTAATAATTTTTGTTTGTATACTAGACATTGTGAATGATATGATATAAAGCCTATGAGAATTTGGTTTTCTCTAATATCTAATTGTGTTATCATGGGTTGAGCTTTTGAAGGCTTGGTTTTTGGCTTTTCTGGGTAGATTTATTTTAGTCTTTTGGCCTATGAAAAATTTTTTAGTTCTAAGCATATTTCTTACTCTTAAGGCAATGATTTTCTGAAATTTCAATAAAAAGATACGTGATATTTACCATACCCCTCTAGTATATAAAATTTAAACTTTAACCTTTGTCTCTTTTGCCATGGGCAACAGATATTGATATTATTGCTGAGATCTTTCAGTCTTCCAGTTGTGTTTTCTTTTGAGGTTCACTTAGTTTTCTCCTCACATGCACAGTTTCAGAATCAGTGAAGGCTTTAGGAAAATTTATATGCAGATTTTGGGTTCTCCTTTCTATAGAACCTCCTTTCTGAGTGTTTGTTCCTTTTATTTCCAACACTTCTAGCAGCTCAAAAACTTCTACTTAGGTCTCTTCAGGACAATGACAATGCAGCTGTATGCTTAAGTTTATCTGTCTTTTGCTACATGGACTGAGGGGAATCCTTGGGGATACATAGTACAAATCTAGCCTGAACATGGTGTGATTCCCTTCTTTCAAGTATGTACTCCCCTCAATTTTTCTTGCTCTTTGGTCACTGCCATTGCCATCAACAGTTCCTCTTCTACCTTATCAAGAGTAGTATTTGGTATAGACAGGATGATTCATCAATACATGCTACCCCACCAATGTTGAACTCAATAGTATCTTTTTTCTTACCCTTTAAACTCTGAACACCTTGAGGGTCAAAGTCTTTATTTTTGTATTTAGAACACTGTCTGACATTGATGCTCAATAATATGTTCAATGAATGATGATGACATTTTTTACCAGGTACTGTTGCTGTTGGGGCGATCTGAGTTTAGTGTTGCCCCAATGGCAGGGAGGAGGGAGATGAGAGATATGTTAGTGCAGACATGTAGTTAGCATTTTCCCTCAGTTCTTCCTCAAATGATGTCAGTGAAGAATCACAGGTCATTGAGTTCTAATAGTTGCATTAGAGTATATTTTAGAAAGACAAAGAATGCCCTAAGGAGGCACGTGGTCCCAGTTCTGTAACCAACAAAAAGGCTGCAAACAAGAAAACTCAGAAGGGCAAAAAGGGCCCAGAAGTGGGAATGTCTGTCTTATATTTGGGCCATGATGAGGTGGTTCCAAAGGCATTCCTAGGTGATTGGCAAGTGAGGTCAATTAATTGACACCTGGCCGCTATATAACTCTGCCTTGTGAGCATGTGCATATCCAGAATTCTACTACCATTGGGATGTTCTTTGGGAAGTCTCTAGGTTGAGCCCCTATTCCTTTGTGGCCCCTGTTGCTCATATCTGACTAGCTACCTAACAGTACCATGAAATAGGGAAATCTGAAGGTCAAAATCATCTAAGAAGCCTTATGACTTTCCCATAAATTGAAAGATATAGTCTTACTGTAGTATTTGTCACCTTGTGCTTGAGATTAAACATATGGATATACGTTAGTGCTGACCATGAATTTAATGTTGTTGAGGGAAAAAATCCACATCTTCAGCAGTGCACTTCTTTCATTATATTTTGTCTTTCAGAATACTTTGAATTCTATTTACAGGAAGTCAGAATTTCCTCAATAGCTACCAATCAACAAAAATCTGAAGTAACAGAAAGAAAAGATGCAACTATAATTGTATTTTCATTTAAGTAATACTACTGGTCTGTTTGTATGCAAAAAAAACAGTAGATTCTAAACATGTTTAAAAAATCTTTCTAGATAGTGCTTTCTTTGTGAATGGCTGCCACATTGTGTTACTTTCACAGCAAATAGCCCATACTGAAATGCATAAGCCTTCATAACTGTTCCACAGCATATGGTATTTTACTTGGCCTTGTTTTTCTCTTCCTTCCTTCCTTCCTTCCTTCCTTCCTTCCTTCCTTCCTTCCTTCCTTCCTTCCTTCCTTCCTTCCTTCTTTCTTTCTTTTTTAAGATAGTAACGGGGATGTAGTATAAGTCAGGGTTTTTAAATGCAAAGGAAAAAATTAATTTTATCAGAGAGGAATTCAAGGGCTTTTGTGGCTTCAATTAATCATTATTGTCTCCTGCTGATGTGTGAGCCTGAAAAACTGGATAATATATAGGAAATCATTTTCTGTGTTGGATAATATATAGGAAACCATTTTTTGTGTCTCTGTCAGGACAATGAATTACAAAATAAATAAAATTGGGGCAAGTTTAGTGCAATCCTCAGTTAATTGTTTCCAAAGGGAAAGATTTAAAAGAAAAAAGAAGTAGACAAATTAAAAAAAAAAAAATCTCCTTCTTCTAGAAAACATTATCAAAGAAAATATACCTCTGAATATGTTCCTCTAATCAATTACTGAAAAAGAACATCCTGTATGCCAAGAAAGATATAATACAGAGTATAGCCATCAATATTGCACTGTGTAAACAATTGTACCTTTCAATACACGATTTTCAGAGAACCTGCTTTCTGCCTGCCCCTTTGAAAGATAGCAAATAAGAGCTAGAGATAATACTGTTCTTTTGAAGAAATGCCTGCTACAGTTGAAAAGAATTATTAAAATTAATTGATCTCATAAAGAAGTATGAGAACCCAGTCAAATTAAATATTTACATTTAAACATTTCCCCCTTTCTCCTTAGTTTTTAGAGAGCAAGGCTGAGTGAAGTAAATTAATTTTGTATTTTTTATTAACAATCTAGCATTTTTGTTCAATGTATTTTAACATTTGTTGAGTACTAGATTAACCACCTGGGTGGCTCTTAAGATAGATAAAGCACAATTCCTGACCATAAGCTCAATGCCATACCAGGTAAAATATAATTATTTTAAGGGTCATAAGAAATACACTTGCAAAATGGTATGTACATGTTAGGGAGGGAGAGCTCAAATCCAGTTAGGAAGTTAGAACAAACTTCATGGAGGATGAAACATTTGGGATTAAACTTGAAGGGATGTTATGTTCAGTTCATGAGAAGAGAAGAGGAAGATCCAAGTTACAAAAGCAGAAAAGTGGTGGTGCTATTTAGACAACAGAAAGGTAACTGACCTTGCAAATAGCAGCAGAAAAAGTAACATGAGACTTCATTTCATTAGAGGTTTTCATTTTTACTGCCCTCACCTCAAAACTGCTCTTAGCATGATGTCCCATGGCCCAAACAGATCTACCTCCTCCACAAGTCAAAATATAAAATTAAATGAAGATTTAAATGGGAAAATGAAGTGGGTTTCCTTGACACAAGTCAGAATTAGTCAAATTCCCCAGTAGACAATTCTGGGTTTCCACCTATAGTTCATCTCTACCAGTTGCCACCACCTCATCTCCCCCACTCCCTGCCTCTCTCCATCTTGCTCCCTCAGGATCATGTTTTCTGTAAGCCAGAGAGTTCCAACATTATTCTAGGCCCTGTGTGACTTGTTTTTCTACTTGATTTCCTGTCACTAAACTAAATCTTCAGTCCCCACTATGTTCAAGTTGGCATGATGATCACAGACAGGGAGGGTAGAGCACAGCCACTTTATTTAATGGAGTAAGGGATGCAGTCAGCTTTATATGGTGATTTGCTTATTTGAATAATCTGCTCTTCAGAACATTGACCAATTTTTCCTACTCTGTTCATCCTATAATCATAGTTGTAGAGCATGCTGTAGCCTTGAGGAATTGCTTTACTCCTGAAATATGTATCCAAATGTGTCTAATGATTTGACATAAAATTAGAAAAATTTTATTAAATAGTGCAATGGCTTTTATGTAAACAACAGGACATGTTATATCCTGCATTGAAGGATGTCTTTATTTCTCAATTTAAGAGTCATTAGGTGTTCTGAGGGTCATTGGTATCATGCCATTGGCCTTGAATATTATCAACAAAGGCCAGAATATGATGAGCTAACATTTGTTGGTAATATTTATCCATTATCACTTTCCTCTCTTCCAGTAATTTGTTCCAAACTACAGCATAAAATGTCACATTACTGATATGGCATTATCTAGATTCATCATGATTGACCTGATGTCACACTGTTTTATAACATAACTGGCTGCTGTCAATCAAAGGCGCTTACAGAAACTCGTTATAAACATTGGGAACAATTTGTGCCGTCAAAGAACCATCTGGTACACTCTTCAATTTAAAGCGGAGACGTGTGGTTATTTAAAAAGCATTAAAATTTAAATGTGAATTTTTGCTACATTAAAGCATTTACTTGGTCCTTGAAATTTTCTACATTTTGGTAGTTCTTTGAGGTAGGTAAAAATGTTGAAGACTTTTCTTTATACAGGAGTTATTGTTTTGTTTTGTTATTTAAATGTAGGAGTTTTCACTGGTGTTGGTGATCCACACCAGGAGGTCAAGAGACCAGGGAACACCTATGACTCTTCTCTGAAAATGGAAAGTACTTTTTGGTGAAGATCAGAGAGAGTCAGAGAGAAAGAGAGATGTAGAGAGACAGAGGAGGAGAAGGAGAGAGAAAAAAAGTGAGAGATGGAGAAAGAGAGTCAGGGACAGTGAGATCTTTCGGCTAAACTACCAAAAAAAAAAGAAAAGCTGAAAAAGTGAAGCGAGGGCTGCTGTTGATGATCTGAGAAGCAAGCCATGATTCACAGTGCCCAGCAGCATCTAGGTTCTGAAACATGACCTCTGTACTGGCACGGCTACTTTCTGCTTGATGGGTCATAGAGCTTCTACATGAATTCTCTTTTCTGGATTCCTAAACTGCTATTTCTGCCGCTACAACTTTGTTTAAAAGCGAACTTTGTATGTCTAAGTCTTTGAAATCAGTTCCTTGGGTTTTTGAAAAGCAAGTAAAGAGTACAGTGGGTACAGTGTACGGTAAATGCGGTAGAAAATGGAATGTTGACTGTAGCTTTCTCATTCTTCTTCCAAGAGATGTTGATACTCCGTCAAGATAGTCTGGTTTGTAGAAAAACTCCCTGTCTGTTTTCATGAAAATATCAAGGAATGACTTCACAGAATCCCAGAAATCTAATTCCTCAATTCTTGTTTATTTGATTATACTACGTAGACTTTTCTGAGTGTTTTCCTAAATATTTTATTAGTATCTGTGGCTCCTCTCTCTTCGCATAATTCTTATATTCTCAACTACTCTCCAAGAGTTTTTTGAAGGATAAAAGGTGAATTAAAAAAGAGGGAAAAATGGGAAGCCTGCGAAAATTTGTATTTAAATTTAAACGTTCCATAAGAACTATTTGTCTTTAGTGTCATATGTAGCACCTTCATCTATAAACATGGCTGCATTTGAGCCCATTATGTACCTTTAGAAGTATGTTTCTTGATATTTAAAAAATGTTTACATAAATATTTTTGTCTATATCTACTATCAGGCTTTATATTTGCATAAGTTATCATATTTTAACTTTGAAAATCACTTATTCTCCTTTCATTAGCCTGTGAGTAAAGTCATTTTGCAACTAATTCACTTAACAAATTTAGATGTGTGATATCTAGATGGTTTTATATGCTCATGTGCTTTAAAAATATTTTTAATTGCTCATTCTCTCTCTCTCTCTCTCTCTCTCTCTCTCTCTCTCTCTCCAAGTGCTTTATTGCTTTAAAAATCATTCCAGATATTTTTCTAATCAAAATTTTATGTTTTATCTGTTCTGACTTTAGTCATTGTTAATTTCATGTTCCTCATATATTAACTGGACTGTTTTCCTCTGAGGCACTTCTTTTTAAAGATCCTGACACAATTCCATCCATACATCTTATATCAGAATTGGCCTCACAGTTTTGAACAGGCAGAATGTCTGTTTGCTTAGGATGTTTTCCTCTTTTCTTCTATATTTCAAGCACTTGCTTTTCATTTTTTCTTTTCTTTTTTTTTTAAATTGCAAATGTTATGTCATTTTTCCATATTTACTCAGTAGAAAAAGCAAAAGGGCTGAAAATAATCCTCAAGAGTTCTGATTAAGCCTTTTGATTTATAGGCACCACTGATCCTACATTATGGGAATTTAAAAAACATACTGACTCCTGACCTGTTAAGGAAGCCACACCCCTCAGGTGTGATGTCCACCTGGAGAGCTGCAGCCCATTGTAATCCTTCCTGTCTCTGACACCTAGCGATGACTCCCAACTCTTGTCCACTGATACCCCGCAGGGCCCCAAAGGACAGTGAAAAGGCTCAGTCTAGTTCTCCAAATGGGTGTTCATGGCTCCATAGTGTTTATGAGAGCAGACCTCCCTCTCTATGGAAGTCCTGGCTCCTTGGTTTGGCAGATCCTGGGAAAAGTAGGGAGGAAGGGGGAATTTATATTATCTCTCTCTCCAAGAGCTTCACCCGCAGGTGGAGGGGTAGCTATAAGCTGATTGTTCTCCCTCATACTTTTAGAAGAAGATATCTTTATATTTTCTCTCACTGTGATATCATTGCTGATGTTATCACTGGGTCTTAACTTAGGTGATGCTTGTTTCTTATCTTTCAGGCTCTAAGGAACACTTAATTAGATTAATGAATGACTACAGTGTTCTTTTCCTGGAATAATGTAGTAGGTTCTAGTTCTCCTGTAAGTCTTATATGCTTTCATTTGGTAGGATATTAAGGAAAAGAAGAGGTCAGCTTATGTATATGATAATAATTTGCTATTATCTTAAAAGAAGGAGATGTTCATTATGGTTTAATTACTATTTCATATTTGAACCTATTAATTATAGATTGTATTGCTCTAGACACTGTTGTCCAAACCATTTGCCTTAATTTTCAAATCGTGCTAAAAATCCTTAACACTTGAGATTGCTTAAGACCTGGTTAATGTCTCGTGATAGACATTTACTAAATTACATCATAATCCTTTCACTTCTTCATGAGTCTACCTTACAACTTCTTATAGGTCAAATATGACCTAGCTTGACTGAGAAGAAATTCTCAGTCCCAAAGTTTATGGTGAAAATATATAGAACCATACACCAATTTGTGGTTCAAAAATATTCTGCTAAATTATTACAGATGTATTCCCTTTACCTGAGGCAGTTTTAATGTGAACCTGCTGTTAATGACAGCAAGTTGATGGACAAATGATCTTCTGGTTGTATAAAATTAGACCAGCAGTTACTGCTCGATAAGGAGAGTGGGACATAAAAGAACTGAAAAAAAAAAAAGATATTTTTCTTTTTGGGAAAAAATGTATCCTAGGAAGGATAGTGAACTAGAAGGGAATCGTACTTTTAGTGATAATTCTCTAGTATATAGCTCTTTACCTCTTTGTTATTTATTCTCTTTCTGTGCTGAAGAGAGAAGAAATGGGTCTTTAAGGCTGCTATAGAGTACAAGAAAAAAGAAGCTAAAGTCGGTCCATAAGTCAACCTATTTATTGTGTCCTTGCTGTTCTAGGCAGTGCAGTTTGCTCCCTGACCTTAGCCTCAGAAAACTAGCAAAATGTAATGAAGGCTTTTAATGTTGAGTAAAACTGAAGAAAAAAGGAAACTACTGAGTATAGGTTTTGAATTCAATTTATAAGTAGATTATATAATAAAGGAATCTTATCAAGATATTTATAAGATTATATTTTAAAACTAATAATTAAAAAGTTCAGTATTAGTAAGAAAGTAGTGAGTAGTATTAACCCATTTTTGAAAATAGGCAGTTTGAGTATAAAGAATTTTTCACTTGAGTCACTGTTAAATGTGTTTAATAATTTTGATTTGAAAAGTGTTGGATACTATCTAGTTTTTCTAGTAATATTCATATGGTTTTACTGTGATATATCAACACCTGAGGCTTGTGTGCCTCTGTGGCCAAGTCAGTGGTGATTTTTGATTCAGACGTGAAGACATTATTTTCTGAAAAATGAAATAATAAAGTATGGAAGTACTGAAATTTTTGCATACTTAAGCTCACTTTCATTGTAATTAAACTGCAAGCAATTGGACAATCATCAACTTTCCTGATTTATTTTAGAAATGGACACGATTCTCACTATTAACATTATATGGGTTGAGCTGATATTGGCCTGTTAGTAGTTATCTAGATGAGTATTTCCCAAGGAATAATACAACTTGTATGGCATGATGAGATATGAGAATGTCATAACTGGAGGTTAACTGCATAGTGTCTCCAGACATAGGAACAATCTTGGATACCCCCAAAATTAGGGGATCAATTTATCATCACCCACTTAAACTTTTCAAGCATATGAGTATTAGAAAGTTCTTACCTGGATTATGACACACACCTAGGCAAAGCTAAATTTATTTAGATGGACTTTGGACTCACTTATTCTGTTAAAAGCAAAACTGTATAACCTGAATAATAACTAGAGAGCAAATTTTCTTGTTGCCAAATTATGACAAAGATTTTCATGGACAACCTGCTCCCCTGTAAAGTTGAAAGTGATATGATTATCCGATTGTTCTCAGGGGTATCTTAACCTTGTTTTGAGGAACTTCTGGGAAAAATATTTTTAATGACTCGAATTTTGGCCAGAGCATCATAATAGAGTTTACAGAACATCTAGATTTGATGCTTTATTTTGTTGAGTGTAAGTGTTGCAAGGGAAATTTGGTTTCAGTGTTTCTCTAGGAAAAATCACCACTGGACCACTTTTATTAGATTTTGACTTCTAATAAAGTAGTACAAAAAGCAGAGAGCAAAGAATGGATACTATAAGCAATTTGGGGTGGGGGGACAGATGGCATCTCTAGGGGTGGCCTAGTACTAATTTGAGGAGTAATATTTTCATATTTATATTTCTAATGGGAAGAAATAAATGCTAGAGGTAGCATGATAGCCTGGTATTATTAATAGTAATGATGCAGACTGTTCTCTGAAAGAGGCTTGTTAAGTGTTGATTTTGTGGTTAAATCCAAGCAAGGAGAAATACACATATATGCCTTTGTCTTATTAGCTAAAATAACCAAAAGACACAAGTCCTGGTGACTGAACAGTTACTTCTTTGAACACAGTGGTTTTACTTTGCATTTAGTAAATCTTAGAAGATAAAAGAAGCCAGAAGTAGGAATAAAATGAGAATAGAAAGCTTTGAGTTTTAAGTTGTCCTTAATTTTGTCCTAATCAATAATTTTAATGATAAATAATACCACTATATACTATTTCAGATTAGAATCTGATATTCTGTGTACTTAAAAATAATAGCTTTGATGGTAAAAGAGTTCTGTTCTGCCTTCTGTATAGTAAACAAAGAGTTTATAAATTTGTTATTCATGTTCAGCAAGAATATTGCTGATTGGTTATATTACTTACATTAAAAAGCAAAGTTAGCAGATAAGCCATCTTGCCTCCAGGGGGTTTTATAAGTATCAACTGAATTCATAACTGATCTGATTTTACATAATGAGTTCTTGCCTTTGGGATTAAGAAAAAATGCTCTTGTCTTATAGTGAGGCATAAATTTATAAAAATTACTCAATCCAGTGAGAATGAGAGGACTAAATTATCTTCTGGTTACTGATTTTATATGTTAATCATGCCTTTTAAGTGTTAGTGCACAGTGTAACGGGTCGAGAATAGTTTGAGTGTCAGAGAACTTTTGGCTTCCATCAGGATGGCTGGCGGAGCACCTATACTCCCACCCACCTCAATAGCTTGAAATTACAGAAAAATTATTACAAACATCTATAAGCATGATGGAAGACAAAATATAAAGTAGCCAAAGGCAAACTTCAGGAGGGAAATAGAACTTGAAAAAAACAGAAAAACAAGTTAATTGTATATTTTTCCTTGCACGCATTCTATAATACTGCTGCTCTCGAAGGAAAAAGATCCTGCATTCATAATTTACATCCATAGACAGGCAAATGGAAATTACGAAACACAAACATGAGAAGAAACCAAGAATTATGAAGCTTTGAGAAAAATCAAAGTATGGAAGACAAGCAACAAACTCAACAATAAAACC
Organism: Eidolon dupreanum; assembly: GCA_028627145.1. Classification (NCBI taxonomy): domain Eukaryota; kingdom Metazoa; phylum Chordata; class Mammalia; order Chiroptera; family Pteropodidae; genus Eidolon; species Eidolon dupreanum. The sequence goes on along the minus strand of CM053502.1, from coordinate 114,521,063 downwards.
ATAACCTCTGTAAAGCAAGCAAAGAGAAAGCTTTAAAATAAGTATAATTAATATCCTTAGAAAGATTATATCCCATTCACAAAAGATTGACAACAGGCAACAGAAAAATATGAAAATTCAAGAAAAGAACAGAGTAAAGAATGGGCTATATGAAGAGGAAACAAATTAGTTGGCAGAGAAAGTAGAGGGATTGTCCTAGATCAAAAGAAAAGTAAAATTTGATTTAAAAAAACTATAGTTAAAATTAATAAGGTGTTTCAGAAATAACTAATCGGGGTCCCACGAATAAATAACATGAGGGATGTGTATGTGTGTTTGGTGGTGGTGTGTGTGTGTGTAGGGGAGGGGGGTTGTTAGAAGCAAAGAAAAAATAGAAGACTACATCCCAGAACTAAAGTAATTCTGAAAACTTGGATTAAAAAAATTCTAAGGGATGAATAAAACAAATTTAAAAATAATATACATAGATTCATCATGATCTTTGTTTCACATTCCAGAGCACTATTAATATAAAAAAGATTAAAAAAAGAGAATGGGGAAAAAGTTCATTGAAAAGAAACTAGAATCCCATTACTATTTTATTATTTTAGCAACATGATATGGTGGAAGATGTTTGAGCAATATCTTCAATATTCTGAGAAAAAAACATAACTTTGAATATAGAATCCAAATCTTGATAACACTTATCTTTAAGTAAAAACTGAGAACATTTATTACCTTTTTAGAAGGACTGATGAAAAGATATGCTCCAGCAAAAAAAAGAAAGAAAGAAAGAAAGAAAGAAAGAAAGAAAGAAAGAAAGAAAGAAAGAAAGAAAGAAAGAAAGAAGTCTATAGGTATCAATCGTTTTAGCCATTCATAGAAAATAAATTTAAATATGTCTGTTTAATATGACTCATCACTAGAATAAGAAAATATATATGAAAAATATTTTATATTTGTTTTATACATTATATACTACTAAAAGGAAGAAAATCTAGCAAATAAGATATAATTGATGTGAACATCAATCTAAGAGAAGTAAAGGAAGAAAACAAGAAGGATAGAAAATAGAGAGAAATTAGGACAAAAAAATCAATAGTTAAACTGTATATCAATGTATTTATTCTGTTATTAAATGTCTGAAATCTGATTGTTAAACTGAAAAAATCCAGCTAAAAACTTAACACAGAGAAATGAAAAATAAAAGGATAGATGTTCATTTAACAATGTTTAAAAAAATAATGAAAGATCCAAACTGTTACACTGTCTAAGACAAAATGGACTTCAAGGCCAAAAGTACTAAATGAGACAAAAGAAGATATTTTATATTGAAAAGGTCAAAGCATAGAAAGCATAGAAAAAATAGCAATTATTAACTTTGATGCAACTAATCACATAACAGGGAAATATATATACTAGAAACTTTAAGAAATACAGATGTTTCTTTGTTTTTTTTCAAAAATTTCAGGATATTTCTCTTAAGAACAATTGCTACAATTAAACTCAGTTTAAATGACAAATGCCTATTGACTTGTTTCCATTGCCTAGAGAATAGACATTAAAGTTTAAAGTTCTTGAAATAGTCACCAAGTTTGATCATCTATCAGGTCACAAAAAAAGAATCTCGATCAATTTCTTCAAGAAGAAATTCTCTAATCACAATACAGTATACTTCTTTGTAATGTGTCGGTCAAAGAAGAAGTCAGTAAAACATTTAAAATAATATTTCGAATAAAATAAAAATATAGTGTGGTATGTCAAAACTTGGAGGATGGAGTTAAATTATTGGTCAGAAGAAAATTTATAGTCTTCAACTCATATGTTTGAGAAAAAAATCTATAAATCAATGATTAATAGTATATTTTAAAAGGATAGGATTATAACAGCTAATTAAATCCAAAGAATGTAAAATGAGAATAATTAAGAGTTTGTATGACTAAACTAAAAAATAAATTTCTGTCAGATTGATTAAGAAAAACATGTTCACAGTGGCCAAGACATGGAAACAACCAAAGTGCCTTTTAATAGATGATTGAATAAAAAAGATGTGGTACATACATACAATGGAAAATTACTCAGCCATAAGAAAAGATGAAATACTGCCATTTTGCGACAACATGGAGGGATCTTGAGATTATCATGCTAAGTGAAATAAATCAGAAAAAGTTGAGAACCATATGATTTCAATTATATATGGGACGTATGACTGAATGCAACAAACAAAAAGACTAACAAACAAAATCTCATAGACATAGACAATAGTTTTGTGGTTATCCGAGGGAAAGGGGAGAGGAAGGGAAGCAGATAAAGGTAAAGGGGGTCAAATATATGGTGATGGAAGAAAATTTAATTTGGGGTGGTGAACACAGCACAATATACATATGGCATATTATTGAATTGTACACTTGAAACCTACATAATTTTATTAATCATTGTCACTCCAATTTAAAAAAAAAAAACATGTTACCATGTACTACTGATTAAAAAAAGACAAGTTATCAAGGTAAAAAGAAATGCAAAGGGATATAGATATTCAAAAAAAAGAGAATACTATGAACAATTTTATGCCAATAAACTTAAAAATTTAGATTAAAAAAATATTTAAAAATATAAAATATCTTACCAAACCTCACACAATAAAAAGTAAAAAATATCGATGGCTTCTTATCCAATCAAAATTTAAATCCATAATTTAAAAAAATTGGCCTCTGTTTAAATCTAGTCTCATCCTCCTCATAATCTTAGCTCTTTCTCATTTATAAATTTCTGTCAGTTCCCCAAATATTGTCTTTAACCATTATCTTTGACTTTTTTTTTTTTTTTACTTCCTACTCCCTGCAATTCCCAACTCTTGCTCATCCATTAAACCTCCATCTATAAATGGCTCCTTTGGTTAGTTTTTCTGACACTCATAAGTGAAGAAAACATCCTTCCTAGCAATTATTTTAAAGTAACATGTTTTTAGCCATTTCCTTATTTTCATTTCATGATTCTATTTTGTTTTTTCAAGGGACTTTGTGTCTTTTCACTCTTGTTTTTCTTTATGTATTTCTATTTTCTCACTTATTTATATCACATATATCTTTGGTAACTATTCAGTATTCACAAAGTGCCATTCTTTTGTAAAATATACTAGGTTATTTTTAGTCAGGTTCCTACACCCTGCAAAGTATTTCCTAATGTTGTATATTTCTGAATTTATTAGGAAATTCCCCATTTGAAATTGCCTCAGAATGGAGGCAAATGAAAATATTTTTCTATGTTTAATAACAAGTTTATGTCAGAGGGATTGACTTCATTTGTAAACATGCAGTGAGGACCTTGGATTAACTGTTATAAGTTTGTGTTTTCTCTTAAATTTAATACTCATGTTTTCTGCAGAGCAGGAATTCTGACTCATATTTCTGTGATATGTATTTCTGTGGTTCTATTTTCTCTGAAATTCAGTTTCTTTATCTCTAAGATAAGGGGTTTGAGTTTCATTTTAGCCTTATATAACTCAAAATCTAGAATCATTTGAATGTTAATAGAAAATCTGTATTCTACAACAGGGACTTTAAGCCTAATGGAGAATATGGATTATATACACATATATGTTTGCTTCTACCACATGAATTATGCTATTGCCAAAAGCATTTATTAGTTATTATTGACATATGGTAGAAAATATCATAAATATGTATGCATTACATATAAGAAATACATGAATTTCCCAATAACAGCAGGTGTCAAAAAATGTTAAACTTATCTCTAATACATGCCATGGTTAATCTCTTTTGAAGGTGTTTAGTCAAGGACACACATAAATTTGCTTCCTAACCATGAAACAAGGAAAATAAGAGATAAGGGACATCAAGCACTTGTTGTAGTTAAAGCAACCTGACTCTCTAATGCAGTGAAAATAAAACTTAAACATCATTTTAATAGTGTGATTTTCCTCATGGTCATTTATACAAATAAAATTATAACTTTACTTATGATAATGTTCAGTAAATTAACCATGTAGTGGTTTGAAAAAAAATTTTGTAGGTGAACAAAATGAATAGAAATGGACCTATAAGGCAGAGTAAGAATCATGATATATTTATACAGGATTTCTTATGTGTAGCTGTTGTTTCTAATCTCAAGAGATAAACTGAGGCTATTGTAGTTACTTTTCATTTCTCCTTCTGTAGCAGGAATTGTCTGGATTGGGACTTGCCAATATAGACCCTCATCACCTCTGTCTACTTCCAAAGAGTATGTTACTTCAGGCTACAATGTAGTGTGGCATGACTGCTCACTGGGGCTTTTCAAATGCAGATGCCAGACATGTCAATGAGAGCTGCAAGTGACATCCTGGTCCTCTCAGATAACATTCAACCAGTAGGCACAGATTCTACAGCACTTTAGTAGAGCTGTTTGACCAAAATTCAATGAAATTCTAAACCATGTGTGTGATCATCGTTATTCCTTTGGTTTAAATATTAACCTGAATACCCCAGGCACCATCAGGGAGTGGCCTTTACAGCTTCAGATGTACTGCCACCTGGTTCCACTTGCTTCTCTGTTACAAAAAGGCCTCAACTGGCAAATGTGTATGCTCCTATTGCTTCCAGTATTCTTGTTCCTTGGGGTCCTCTTCTGTTATTTTAGCCAGTGGTGTTCTGATAAATGTTTAACTACTGGCTCTCCAAGGGTTATGGAGGGGAAGCTTTGATTTGTAGCATTTGCCTGTTCTCATGGTGTAAAAACTCCCACTACGGCCAATTTCAACCTAACAATGAGACATCACAGAAGGAGGAGTTGGAAAGAGATGGACACAATTAGCTATGAGAGCTGATACATGCTGGCTCCAGTGCACAACTGCTTTTAGCTGTGCTTTAAATTTTTTTTTTAATAATGCTTTATGTTTTCCTCCTTCATTCTATTAAAACTACTAATAGTCCTCATTAATCAAGACAACCCAGTTCTTTCTGGTTAAAGTTCTGCTTCTGCTGTTCCTATTCCATTTGCTCGTGGTCCTCTTCTTTTATTTCTCCCTTTTCTCCTCATATTTTTCTGATTTTTAGAATTTTAAAGGTCAGAGATAATTTAAGTGGCACCAGCCATTATCTCACTAAAGAATGTATATTCTCAAAAACCACTATTCAAACGTGCAAAGCATGGCTTTCAGTACTCCAAGATGAGTTTATTTCCTACCCTGAGCACACCTCCACATGTGAGCTTAGAGGAAACATGTGGATTAGAATGCTCCGCCTTGGGATCCCAACTACATTTAAATATATGACACTTTGCTTAATCTTTTCCACATGTGAATATGAGAAAGGCAAGCTCAGTTACAGACAGTCGTGGAGCAGTACTCAAAACCATTTAAATAATTATATCTTACCATCCTTTTCCTTGTTGATGCCTTCTCTGCTATCTCTATAAATTTACCAATACTTGGGGCAAAGGTAGAGTGAGCAAGAAATATCAGTGGAGTAATTATATAGTTAATTTATTTGTTTATTTTTCTCTCTTCCCTTAATTCAGATATTTGAGCCTTAGAAAGAGAGCCTGAGCTCATCGGGAAAATAAAATGTTAATCTTGACTACTTAATTCCCTGTGACCTAATCAGTGGCAGATTCATAAAGGCATTATCACATTTGATTTTATTATACCCAGTTAAGGGATATGTTTATTGATCATGCCATGTTCTGTTCTGTTATATTTTGTCTATTTACTCTGGACTTAAAATGGTGCTAGCATTTTTCAATTCAATATCAATACAAATCAGTAATTCAAAGGATAGGGAAAAGGGGTTATTGTTTTATATTTAGTCCCTGAGTCTAAGACTTTGTAAGCATTGAGCCAGAATTTTAGCCTGTGGTTTTATTGCATGATTACACTTGTTTTTGAGCTGAAATCTCTTTAGTCTGGTCTTAAGTGTTTATATATTTTATATACTTGCCTGAATAATTTTTTTCTCATCCCATATACCCAGGCTGTGCCTGTTTTCATCTTTCCAGATTGGCTATTGAATTTTAAGTTTATTCTCTTCTATTTCATTCAATGAGCATTTATATTCTTCTTTTACAAATTGTTACCATTTGAACATCTTTTCAGACAGTCCTCCTAGTACAGCCTGAGGGATCAACTATTTCCTTGTCCAGTTCTGACAGCTAGTGTGTGTAGACATGTGATTTATGTGCAGCATTTGCATGCTTCTACCTAGGACTTTGAAGACTGAGGGACTGAGGCAAATTTGCAGTGAAATGGTGAAATTAATCACTGTGTTGTTTTTGAGAGCCTGGTGAAAGTGCTGCTATATAATAGAATCCTAGCCAGAATATTCCTAGGACATTGAATTGATTCTTCTTCTTCCCATATTCTGACCTTGTTCTCTACTCTCGTAACAGATCTATAAGCCTTTGTAGTTTTCCAAGTAAAAACCATCTGAACAATATTTATATGTTTGTTCATTAAATAAAAACATTGTGACAACCATATATTGGATATTTAGTTCATTGAACACATTGCTGAGAATGTGTGACAGGACAAACCAGCAAAAGTATTTATGAAAACAGTTTATTTTATCTTCAGATTATAATAATGTTGACACATTTTAGAGACCAGTAGTTTTAGATCTAGAAGAAACCATAAATATCATCTAGATCAGAGATTTCCACATTGTGTCCTATGACACCCTGATAGTGGTCAAGTGCACGGAGCTCCAGCTCCTCCACCTCTTCCCATATGCCTCTTACTCTTCCCCCCCAAAAAAAGAAGTGGGGTGCTCATGCACACACACACACACACACACACACACACACACACACACACACAGACACACACACACACACACTCCCGCAGGCACACAACCACCACAAAAAGATTTCCTTTCATTATTATCTAATATGGCATCAACATAGGATTTTATTTTATGAAATATTTTCTGCTTTAAAAAAAAAGTTTGGAAACTACCAATCTATTTTAAGCTTTTAACTTTATAGATTTTAATACCGAGGATTCAAAAAGATGCTCAAAATCAAAATAACGTTCTCAAAATCAAAACAATTGAGTTATGATTAGGTAAATGTTTCTGATTTTTTTTAGAAATACAGGATAAATTAATTTTATATTATAACACATAACCATAAATGTGTTTGGATTATGGGTTGCTGTCTAGATAGAGAGGATGTGAATTATATACAGCTTCAATTTTACTAGCTGTGATTACACACATTCTACTTCCATTCAAGAAAGCATTTTTATTCATTTTTTCATTCATCTATTCATCCATTTTTCCATTCACTCTTTCAGAGACTATATACCTAACACTGTGCAGAGCACTAGATTTACAATGTTTACATTGATGAATAGAACCAGAATGGTTTCTCCTTTCTAGAAGCTTATAGAATACTGAGTAAAACATTAACAGGTGATCTCACTAATCAATATGATTATGAACTTAGATAGCTGCTCTGAAGGAAAGAAAATCAGTTCATGAGAAAGAGTAATAGAAGCAGCTGTCTTAGACTGGGAGTGTAAAATTTCCTTGAGGAAATGAGTCACGAACTGAGATCTTAAGGATGCAAAGTGAGACTGCTACTCTCTCCCTGGCCTCAACCTCTTTTCATTGTTGCTGCTTGAGAAAGTAGAAAATCAAGGAAAACATGGGGCTCGTCTGGTGAGTTTACTTGTCTCCAGAACAAGAGTTCTATTCTACTGATTAAACAAGGTCTTCTTCATTTATTTTCACTAATTTTACAGTTTTTGAGGTAGGAAAGTAAAGTTCAATACTTGGTACTGCATAATAATATCCAGAAACAGAAATTCTGGCCACCGCATTTTGCCACAAGGAGGACATCATTATCAATGAGAGCTTTATAGTTGGCTTCATGGATGTAGATAGACTTTGGAAGAGATTACACAGTCAGGAGTGCAGAACGGTGTGGCACAACAAGTACAGAAAGCTTTTTCAAGAAGTTAGCTGTGAGGGAGAGTTGAAAGAGGAAGGGCAACAGATGGAAACAGATTTGGGCCCAAAGGAAAAAAAAATTTTAAGATAGAATATATTTGGTCATGTTTCTGTGTTGATGGGAAAGATTCAACCAAGAGAAAAAAGACTAAATGGATCATTGATAGTGTAAACATTTTGGCAAAGTCACCAGCAGAAGAAATGCAGACCAGGTAGAATGTTGGGACTTAAATATGCAAAAGGAACCCTCCTCTAACATAGCAAGAGAAGATAGCTATATATGTAGGTAGTGTTATAGTTTTCTACAGAAAATTGAGCATATTCCTCTTTGATGGCTTCTTTTTCTCTGGAAAGTGGTTAGGGAACCAGGCTGAGAGGAGTTTTAAACACATGGAAAGGTTTTCCACAGTCATATATGGGGAAGGGGAAAGTAGGTGGACCAGAAAAACAATAGAAATTCCTGAAAGTGTGAGGGCCCATTAGAGGCTGTTGATCATGATAGAGATACAAATTTGTCCTGTAGGGATGAAGAAAGGTGGGAGTGAGGCAGTAGAATTCATCTTAGTGGTTGAAATGCATATCAGCATGCAGGTGAGTTAGAGTGGTGAGAGGGTAGACAAAGCAACACTAATTTATATTTTAAAAATCTATCATCCCAAATTTTAGTATTTTTATTACGACTAATAACACATTACCATGTCAGAAAGTTATAACTACTAATAACTAATTGTTATCAACAACACATTATTTGTGCTATCCTGCATCACTAGCCTCCCCACTCCTGTCCCCATTGGGTTTAAACAACATGGTTCAGCATTTCTAGGCTAGAGTGAAAATTTGAAAATAAGTCTTCTTGCCCTCAGTGCTGTTTGTCCTACTATATTATAGCATCTTCCTTGTGGAATCTTTTGCTTAATTTATTTCAATGTATTTTAAACTACAATACTTTCTCTCTCCTTCGTAAACAAAACCAGTAGAGCCATTGATACTCAAAAATCTCTGAGTGTAATTGGTTCTTCTTTACTGTCTACCTGAACAGCTTGGAAGGCTAGAGATATGGCTGTAACATATTTTCCCTTAATGAACATCACCTAAAAAAGCACATAAGAGGTTCCTTAACATTTTAAATTCTGGAGACTCATGATAAAGTTATGAAAAGTTCACCTTACTCTGCACTGTATTAAAGACAAAGAATGAGAGCACATATTTGACTCATTGTCATTACTATTAATGACATCAATATCACATTAGGTGAGAGAGTAAAAGCAGAAGAGTTAATTAGGTTTCAAGTCAGATTAGGGGAGTAGAGAGCTTTTGTGGAAAGCACAATGGCTCTCACTCAGATTGTCCTCATTCTGAAATTTTTGGCTTTAAAAAGGACTGCAAATACAGGGAAAGTGAAAGGTCTAAAAAGTTAAGAAGTCATTTAGAGCTCTAGCTAACACTGCTTGAAAGCATACAGTGAGCAGAGTTGAATAAACACATTACACACACCAGACCCTCTGAGTAAGCCTTTTTTTGGGAAAAACTTCTGTAAATAACAGCTATACTGTTGTGTATGTGTATATGTGTGTGTGTGTGTGTGGCAGGGAGTCTCCCTTGTCCATCACACCCTAGAGCAGCACAGAGAGATCTAGCAGTGCTAGGAGACAGAGTCTGGCTCAGCTGTAGCACTTTCATGCTGCATGATTGGAGAAACATTACCCCTTCCCTGGTATGATTATGGCTTGAGATCCAAAAGCAGAATCTTGGCTTTTCTCCCAGTACTGCCTCTTCAGATTTCTTGGTTAGAGTGAACAAGCTCTAAACCTGGAATGATGAGATGGCTGAGTTCCAAGCAATAAGTTTATGGTCCAGTGGTTCCCAGTCCTGATACACACTTCAACACTAGTCCTAATCCATCATCTCAGCACTAGTTCCCAGTGGACTGTCTTAAGCCTGTAGCTGTAGCTCATTCTCATGGTGCTCTTCAGGAGGCCAAGTCCTTCCCTTCTAGGTAAGACAGCAGAGAATAAATATTGATCAAGTCATTTCTCACCTATAACCCAGACCAGGGAGTGCAAGAGCACAGGAGAAGGTAAAAGTACTTTTCCTAGTTGGAGTATCTGTGGTAACATACAGAAACCCAGAATGTTCACAGCAGCCCAAACATCTAGTTGGATTAGTTTATGTCCAAAGTGGAGACTAAGTATTGTCTTTGCTGGACATGAGCACTATTAGCAGGCCTTAGAAGAACCTTTGTGGTTGCAGGAGTGTCAGAAGAAAGAGCTAAAAGACTTTAAAGAAGGAGCTTCATAGGAATAGGATGGAAGTTGGGGAGGGGAGGGTGATAGGATGGGAGCAGGTAGTGGCTTTTGTTTCTTTTAGCAGTATTTCCTTAAACTATACATGAATTTCTTTGATAAAATTTAAAGTTAAAAAATAAAAATATATGTATATTGATAAGTATAGAGAACAGAAAGTAATTTCTCTATATCTCTATCTCTATCTCATCTTTATCTGTCTAACTATCTCCATCTCTAATCTATCTATATACCAGCAATACCTTCATTTTGTTTGGAAATATTTGTTTCTTTCCAAATGTCCCCTTTGGAGTATTACATGTAAACTTCACACAAGTTGCTTTTAGTGCCACTGACCCCAACTTTATTAATAAATTTAACCTGTAAGGAAAACTGCCAACTCAATACATTCTCTCTTAACTCTCTTCAGAAACAAGCATCAAACACCAGGGAGACTTGTTTTAGCTTTCTGGCTCCCTAAAGGGCCTATATTTCTACCAGTCAGATGTTGTCTAGGGTAATGTACTGAGAAAAAACCTCACTCTGACAGATTTATCATTTGGTTGCAAAAGATACTTATTCTCTCCTCTGATTTTCAAAGCCTGTCGAGCTGATATTACCCAAGCTGTGTAGACCACAGCTGTGAGCAATCATATAAGAGTGATCTCAGTTCCGTCTTGGGTCATTACCTAGACACAGAACAACCAATTTCTAGGACTACATATGTTTTATAACAGGACAATGCTATCTATTTTTTGAAAGTAAAACCAACCTTTTAACCTCGATGTGAACTTGTTACCAGAACCCTGGCTCTGGTATATCTTTTGTTTCTCACAAGTACTTATTACCTTTATTTTTGAATGTGGATGTTTGAATGTACACAGTAGTAAAAAGAAAGACACTATAGATCAATTCAGTCTCCCTTCAACTTTGTTCAACCAAGTCACTTTGATCAAATTATTTTGACCTCTCTGAATCATAGCTTTAAAATGGGGGCAAATATACTTTATCTGGCAGATGGTATACTTTTACACATAAAGCCTTAGAAAGTGAAGAGTAAGAGCTAGTTGGGAAAAATGGTTTCCTTTTTATTCCTCTTTATTCCATTTATTGTATTCTACAACCAACTTACAACCATTACAACAACACATACCCTTGGAATAAATACTAGGTGACACAATTTTAAAGTCAAAACACCTTTGAAATTGGATTTTTTGTTGGATGCTTGTATGCCAAAACTTCCAGTCCTAAATAAGTCATGCATTGTAGTAATATAAAGTAATGAAAGAGGACAGAGAAAGAAAAAGGATCTTTGAGAGAGTGAACTAGAAAATACATGTTGTTTTCCTTGCTTTAATGGTAGCAAAAATACCCTGGATATCATGAGAAGGGGGAGTATCACACTACATACTTATTCTGTCTCAAATAGATACCTATGTATTAATTCACTAAATATCTGAGTAGTCCCCGTGTGCCAAACACTGTCATATATGCTAGATATAAAAAATGTATAAAACATGTGCCTTGCTTTCTAGGAGCTCACAACCCACTCAGTAAATCATTATTTCTGCAAGAGGTTTAGATCAATGTTCTATGTCTAAAACTTTCCAGTTCATTCCTGGGCCTATCTATGTTCATGTATTTCTGGCAAATAAAGTTTCTCATGTGGTATTCTTCAGATACATTGAGCAGTAACTATTTGCCAAGCACTGTGTTAGACATCAAAGACAGACTGTTGAGAAAAGTTAAACAACCCTTCCTTTATATGAGTTATCAAGTTTTCCAATTTAAACATTTTTAATAGGTTTTTAATTTTTTTCAATTATAGTTGACATATATTAGTTTCAGATGTACAGCACAATGATTAGAAGTTTATATAACTTACAAAGTGATTACCTTGATAAATCTAGTACCCAACTGATACCATATATAGTTATAGTAATATTATTGACTATATTCCATATACTATATTTTACCTCTCCATGACTATTTTGAATCTATCAATTTGTACTTCTTAATCCCTCCCCTTTTATCATCTACTCTCAGATCCCGCCTCCCATCTGGCAACCATCAAAATGTTCTCTGTATTTATGGGTTTGCTTCTATATTGTTTGTTTCTTTGTTTTGTTCCTTAGATTCCACATATAAGTGAAATCATATGGCATTTGTCTTTCTATGACTTACTCCACTCAGCACAATACCCTCTTGGTCTATCTATCCATGTTGCAAATGGTAAGATTTCCATCTTTTTATGGCTGAGTAATATTCCATTGTACATTTGTACCACCTCTTCTTTATCCATTCATCTGTTGATGGACACCTATGTTGCCTCCACATTTTGGCTATTGTAAATAATACTGCAATGAATATATGGATGCATATACCCTTCAAAGTAGTGTTTTGGGTTTGTTTGGATAGACACCCAAAAGTGCGTTCTTCTTTGTCTCTTGTTGTAGCCTTTGTTTTAAAGTCATTTTGTTTCGTACAAGTATTGCTACCCAAGCTTTTTTGTTTTTTTCCATTTTGACAAAATATCTTTTTCCATCCCTTTACTTTTAGTCTGTATGTGTCTTTTGATCTAAAGTGTCTTATAGGCAACATATGTAAGGGTCTTGTTTTCTTATCCATTCAGGTACCTTGTCTTTTGATTGGAGGATTTAATCCATTTACATTTAAAGTAATTATTGATAGATGTGTAGTTATTGCCATTTTGTTATTCATATTTTTAATCTTTTATTTTTCTTCTTTTTCTTAAAGAAGTCCTTCTAACATTGCTTATAATACTGGTTTCATTTTGATGAACTTCTTTAGCTTTATTTGTCTGAAAAGGTCATTATCTTTTGAGCCACAACAAACTACTAAAGATGCTGGATAAACATATTTTGTTACGAGGAAATTAGGCTACTACTAAAGTATCTAAAATATAAATAAAACTATCTAGCCAGTATAAGCACTATTTTAGGTTTGATTGATAAGCCTAATGATTAATAAAATCTTAACCACTGGACTGATAGTATTTCTCCCCCAATAAAATATATACATTATACATTATATGTGGGTTTTCAGTAGTGTGTTAGCTACTTTATACTTAAAACTTTTTCTATAGAAGAACACTTTCAAACTTCCTATAAGAATATATTGCCTTAAATTTCATTATACACATTTTCTAAGAAAGTTTTCAGTTCACAGTATGATGAATTGGAATTAAAATAATAGAAATAACGTGTCTTCAGTGAGAAAATTTTAGAGTACACTTTACTTAAAAAAGACTACTGCAAACAGATTTTTTATGTTTCAGTTAAAGTGGTTATAAATTTATTGGCTTTCCTTATTTAGAAATTCTAAGGTCTTTAAGATAAACTAGATTGAATATTTAATACCTGAATAAATGTTTTTAATAAGCAGTTAAAATCAGAATATTTCCATCAAGAACAGGGCTTCTGAAAATTATGTAATTCATTATTATTATTATGTACACTATTCAACTCAATGGGAAATATTTTTTGTGCTCTGTAATAAAAATTTTTAACTTTTTTTGTCTTTTTTTTTTACCCTTCATTGCATACCTTTAATAATCCTCAACTAATCCAGGAAAGAAGAGCTAGAATTTTCTTTGCTTCGCTTATTATAGTACCTGTACCCTGAATTTTTTTTGATTATTTAATGATGGTTTCTTAATTTAGTTTTTTGAGAGCCTAATCATGTTAGATTCAGTGGAAATTGCATAGATAACAGTAAGAAAGTTAATATCATCAAATAACTAACAGTTTTGGTCAAAATAATGTCAACATTATAAATTAATAATCAACTTGCTTTCGGTTTCATTTTGCTTAGTACATTTCGTTAACATTTATAAAAACTCTTTTTTAAAAGATTAATTCTGTTATCAATTTAAAAAAATAAATGACATACTACCTGTGATTTGTAACTTTAAATGAATATATAATTTAATCATAAGCTATTTATTTTATCTTATTTTCTGTTTTTTTTTATCCTTCGAATACAAAAACTTATCTAAGTTTCAAAGATTCCCTGACTAATAAGGACAAATATAAATATTAGCAATAATTTTGGAAAAATCAACACGTCTTGTCATTTCCTGTCTAGTTGGCCAGTTTTTGAATTAGAGTTCAGTTCTAGAACTTTAGGCACTAATTTCTATAGCATTAAAAATAAGCTTTACTATTATAAACAAACTTCATAATAGTTTTAAAGGATCGTATATTATAAAATTCCTTGTAAGTAATCTGAAATATGATTTCAGTGATAGATACTTAAAATTCTAGTGTGGAAGAAATTCAATCCATGAAAAATTACAGCCAAGCTAGTGCTTTGAAGTGATGTAGTGGTTTGCACGATTATGAGAAAAAAATAAGGGCGGTATTTTAAATTAATTTAAACCAAAATGGATGATTAGAGCTTCTATTTAACCTTCCAAATTCATCACACACTATAATTTCAGCTTTACTACCTTAATCCTGATGTTCTTGTTTATACACATATTGGTCTGATATGAAGCCAAAGCAACTTGGACATATTTTTAGTGCTATGGGAAGGTTTAATTCATGTTCCTTGGAAGATTTAAGGAAACTGGTGGCGGCTGCTTCTCAAGTGATACTCCCTTGATGTAGCATGCTATCAGGTTCTAGCTTCTATATTCTTGACCTGAAATCTTTGGCTGTAGACACTGGCTTCCATCTGAAAAGATGGTAGTACATTCCACATTCAGACTCCTGATTTATATATTGCTTTATTCGGATATTTTAAAGAGTTTTCACCTCACATGATGTAATCTTATTACTCCAAAATCATGTAAATATTCCCAACCCACTGAAAGGAGCAGTGCGTGAACCGCTGACTGTGAAAACTTGTGTGTGTGTAATTTGTCTCCAGGAATTTGCTAAATTTTTGACTCATAATAGATAACAAAACTCACAAACTTTCATCAATATTATGCTACCTTATTAAGGTATTCCTTAAAGTTCACATATAACTTGTCAGAAGTACAGAAGTGTTTACATGGTGCCCAGGGATATTCCAGAACTTTGGTGTTTCTTTGCTAATCACTGCTCCCTTTTGTTGCCATGACACTGTTTTAACTGCTAAATTCATCTGTGCTTGCCTTAAGTTGGAATGTCAGATTCATGGCATAGAAGCACTTGTTCCTCCCATCCGCACAACAGCCATTACTAATCAATCATTGCACTGTTTCTGCCAGAACCCAGAAACAGCCATGGGATTCTCTAAAAATATAGTGTGCCAGAATTCACTAGCAATCAATTTGAGTTGGCATGAGATTTGAAACCTGTTATTCTTGACTTAGTTTAGATTAAATATTTTTGCAGCATCAACACAACCTAAACCTTGTGCTAAATGACACATGATTAACCTCTTGTTGATTGATGTTTTTTGAAAAATCTTACAAATACGGATTGAGATATTGTATATTTTTCTGATAATATCTAAAATAAGTCTTTGGAAAAAATAGTTTTGCTTGGTTAAAGGTATTTGTAAAAGATAGAGAAGAATTGTTATTTTTAGCTATGTATTGTATCATTTTGTTTTAAGTCGCATACTTAAAAGTATACTTTATCTTGCTAATTCTTTGGACCATAAAGAATATGAGTCTGTCTTGGTGGCATCTAGCAGATGTAGCCAAATCCCTACACTGTTGCAAATTGTATGACTAACTGTAAGTTGTCTCCTTAAATTAATTAGCTGGAAGCTGATGACAGTGGTCGCCTTGCTTCTAGTGAGGCAACCTTTCAGGATGAAATTGTGGCAGATGTTAGCATGATTAATAGCAGAATTGTTTTCCTGGTTTTATTTACCAATTGTGAGGAATATTTGTATTCATTACTGTTGAGTTTCTACATAAGCAGCATCTAGGTTTTACAGTGACATTGACTTCAAGCAGGACTATGCAGCTGTGGTATTGTGCTTTCTCCAGAATGCAGGTCAGGCAAGTGCTCTGGATGCCAGTTAGTGTGGATGCAAGAGGCAGATCATTACGCTTCTGTAGTGCTACCTGTCTATTTCTCTCCATTTTAAAAACAGTATTATTTTTCAAATTCTAAAGATAGATTGCTGGTCTCTTTATAAGTTAATCCAAACCTACTGAGAAATAGCTAAAAATGAATTCACCAGATATGTAGCTATCAGCATGATGTTCATCATGCACAAAACAGATAGGGTTAAACTGCAGATTATGAATGTAGCAATAGATGCAAACTATAAAGGAAACACATATCCACATACCAAACTTTCTGGTGGTAAGAAGGAACAGAGGTGAATTCACCATTCATTTATTCAGTCACATGGAAAAGGCAACTCTAAGATACAGCCCTCCTTTTCTAACAGCCCTGGACAGCATGATAGATTTTTAGCAATGAAACTTAGCATAAAAATTGGATGATATTTATAAGATATCAGATGGAACCCAACATTTCCTTGTTTGAGATAGTAGCAAAAGACATTGGAAATAAAAGAGCCAGCCATAAATAGAGGACAGGAACATCTTATATGATTTAGGAGCAAATATTCTCCTTGACTATCAAGTTCTCCTTGCCTAACATAGTCAGCTACCCAGAAAAAAATTATTTTTAACATATCAGACCAAAGCAACGTCTATGGCTTTGACTTAATCAGGAAACCTACCTGGTAAACCCAATTAAAATGGTTTTCTATATGTTCCTGTAGATTGTCGATTTAGGTTTTTTCTGTTTCCTTTGTGAGTCATCAATTGATTAGTTAAAACACAAGTCATATAGGACAGATAAAATTTGCTCATTCTAATGTATGATTTGGAGGTTTTAATAATGTACTTGTGATATAGTGTAAATTAGTGTGAGGGGCCATTTGGCCCAAGCCAGGTGTTGTTGTTCTTTAAGAAGGAACTTGTTTTGGTAGAACAAGCTAAATCTTGAAAACACGAGCCCCGGGCTGAGGGGGAAGTTTCAGGATGTGCTGACTTGGTGTATACATTTGTAGCTAACAAGCATCCTTGTTCCTGAGTATATAGGCATGTGAAAAAATAAACTCAGGGTCGAGTCTCCGAGCTCGTCCCTCTCGACCCCATATGTGTGTTTCCCTTCTTCTTCTTTTCTTTTCCCGTCCTTTGTTACAGGAGGCCCTGATTCGACTGTCGGCATGCCCCGACAAGTGGCGCCCAAACAGGGACCTGGAGACGGTAGGATCTGAGGATGCTGCCCCAAGGTAGGGATCCTGATTATCAAGGTAAGAGGCGGGCAGGAAGTAAGTCGAGAGTATAAACATGGGACAAGGAGGAGGCAGACAGCTTTTTGTACAAATGTTGAAAACAATGCTGCGGTCTAGAGGAGTTAGGACCAGCAGGGATCAAATTAGAACCTTTCTAAAGTTCGTGGAAAAAGTCTGCCCTTGGTTTCCGAAAGAGAGGACCGTGAATTTAGAAACCTGGGAGCGGGTAGGGAAACAGCTCCAGGATTATTATACCATACATGGGCTGAGTAAGGTTCCTATGGAAACTTTCGGCCTATGGGGTCTGGTCAGAGATTGTCTAGATCCCCGTCATGAGAAAGATAAGTTAAAAGAGCAGACACAGACGTCTGCACCACCTCTTGAAGGGATAGTAAAGAACGGAGGAGATGAACTCAGTTCAGAGGAAGAGGCGGAATTGGAGGAGGAGGCTGCCCGGTACCATGGGGATGATAGGGAGCAGGTGCTGCTTTCCTTGGAACAAAAGAGAAATGAGGGGAAAGAGGAGGCAGCACCTTTACCTCCGCTGGATAATAAGGAGGGTTGTCTCTTGAGCCGGTTGCAAGAGCTGGAGGAAGCTATAAAAAAATTACATGTGAGAGTTAGGCCCATGCTCACAGATGCCCCAGAGGTGGGGCATGCCGTTGCCTTCGCCTGCCCCATCAGTAATTGCGGGGTTAGATCCTCCTCCGCCCCGGGAGGCGTCCCTCTTATTGCCTCCTGATCCGTTACTGGTGGGAAGGGAAGATCTCCAGTTGTCTCCTTTGCAGATGGCATTGAAAGAGGCTCGAGACCAGGGGGAGATGATGGAAGGGTTTCGGGCTGTGTACCCTGTCATGCACGGGCCCAACAATCAGCGGCAATACTATGCCATGCTGTGGAAGCAATTAAAGGAGCTTAAATTAGCCTGTGCTCAGTATGGGCCTACTGCTCTGTTTACACTTACAGTTTTAGAGAACTTTTCCGCCGGTCATTGGATGCCGCCTAATGATTGGAAAGCTGTGGCCCGAGCTGTGTTAAGTGGTGGAGATTACTTGCTGTGGGCTTCTGAGTATGTTGAACAGTGTCAGACCACTGCCGAGCTAAATGCAAGAGCAAATAATGGGATAGATTATGATCAATTAGCGGGGGAAGGGGCTTACCGGGAAACTAATAATCAACTTGGTTATCATCAAGGGGCTTATGCTCAGATTCATCCCCAGTGTAGACAGGCATCATACAATCCTCAGTGACCAAACAGAACAAAAAGCCTAAGGAAGGGCAAATTCTCTCCCTCTCCCTCCTTTCCTCCCTCCTTGAGCTGAGATATTCATCTTCTTCTGATCTTGGACATCTGTTGTCCTGCTTCTCTGACTCTTGGACTCAGATCAGGATTTACACTATCAGCTTTCTATCCTATTGGTTCTGTTTCTTCAGAGAACCCTAACCAATACACACTTACATTCTACCTTTTATTCATTTTTTTCTTCCATGTTTTATATTAATTTATTAAGATTATAGCTCTTTTCATGTTTTATTATAGTCAATTGTTTATATGTCTCTCTCTACACTTAAACGTGGAGAACTCTGCGACTTGATTTTGCTAATTTTTATTAGCACCACCTCAGTGTCAACCATTTGGAAGACTGACTAGCTATAGAGGAGAGTCTTTTCATTTTATGACTTGCTTGTCTACTAAATTCTACCATAGGCCTCTGTTTATAATAATAATGATATGTGATATTGTTCATATTGAATAAGAAATTAGTCATGTGTTCTTTTCAATTTCTCTTCAATAATCACAAAATTTTACCTTTTTCCTAATCAAGAACTCATCTTCTATAATAGTGCCTGCCGTTGTTTACATTTAACTGCTCACAAATTTTGCATTGTCACAAATATCTGTGAGATATCCCTAAAACTATACAGCAGCATCTGAACTGACAGAAAGAATTTGACTTTTACTTGGAGAAAATTATTATTCAAAAAGTAGCATGAACACTTCTAAGATTAAACACCATATATAATTTATGGGAAGATGAGGAAATCCCACAAATAAAAGCAATTTATAATTAATACCAATTTTCTCCATTAAACAGCACATCTTTAATACAGTTAGAGAAGGAAAGTTTCTATATTTTTCTGGCAGGGCTGACACTTACTAATGAGAGATTGGTGAAGTTTCTTTCCAGCATTCTTATTACTTTTCCTTTCATTGTCCATTTTCCGCTTTGCCACGAATCCTCCTGTTGCCTCCTTGATTATAAAAGCTTTGTTACGTTGGTCCTTTTACTTTATTTTATTTTATCTATTTTATTTTATTATTTTACCTTATTTTTACACAAGACAGCTCTTGGTTGACCTCACAGATTGCAAGGAACTTGTCAGCTTACAATCCTCTTGTTTTTTTATTTTTTACGCCTAAAGCACCTGTTCTTCCTAGGTGGTCTCCTAACCAAGTATTAACCAGGACCGACCCTGCTTAGCTTCTGAGATCAGATGGCATCAGGTTTGTTCACGGTAGCATGGCCATAGACATGTTGGTCCCTTTAAACCTGTTATTCCAGGAAGTGTTGAGACTTCACTTGCTTATACACCCCTCTTTAAAAAGGAATATATTGCTATTTATAATCAGAAGTTTAGGTTCAAGTGTGTAATGCTGAGAAATTTTTAACCTTTGAGACCCAATTGTCTCTTAGATTAAATGATGGTATCTCCCATCCTTTCCCACATGGCAATTGTGAGAATAATATGAGCAATGAATCTTGAAGTGCATTACAACTGCTTGGGCAGGGTTTCTTAACCTAGCCACTATTGGCTTTTGAAGCTGGATAATTCTTTGTTGTGGAGAGTTGTCTTGTGCACTATAGGATGCTTAGTAGTGAAAGGTAGCAGGACATGCCACCCCAAATGAATTTAAGGGAAGAGTAATAGTATATTGATTATTCTGAGTTATAGGCACTTACATACTAGCAAATGAGGAAAACACTTCCTCTGAACTCCTCTTATCTGCCTAAAGACAAATTCTCCAAAAGGAACTCAATTGTCATAAATCCTCCACCCCTGACCCCCAAGGAGTTTTATCAACAAGGAAAAGTTGACTCATAACTATAGAGAAGACTAGAAGTCTATACCACACGCAGACAAACTTTGTCACAAACTGTGTCCCATCTATTTTTCTAAGGGCCCATTTATCTTTCCTAAAAATCATTTATTCTCCCCTACACCACCCTCTTCCACCCCTTTCCTTATTAAGACCCTGAATTCTAAGATATCTCTTTGAGTTACTCATTTTTCGCTTGGTATTTCACATGTATTCATGAGGTATACATGTTAATTAACTTCTGTTTGTTTTTGTTTTGTTAGTATGTCTTTCATTACAGGGATCTCAACCAGGACCTCAAGAGGAGAGAGGGAACATTATTTTCTTTCCTATAGCAGAATCTGGCCTCTATCTACTGGTGCCATTATCAGTACCCCCTCCTGATGTGACAAACAAAAATGTCTCTAGACATTGCCAAATGTTTCCATGGAAGTTATAATCATCCCAGGGGATCTACCCTACCCTACTCCTGATAGCCCTGCCTGGCTCCAAAGAATAGGAACATTAGTCTCCTGGTTATACTGGCAAGAAAACTCTTACCTTTTTCAGCCCTCTTCAGAGGTTGAGCAGAGGCACAGAGCATGCTCAGACCCTGCCCCCTCAGCATTTTCTTTGTGGCCTGTGGAGAACTGCAAAAACTCTAAGCAAAACGCTCCATTCAAATCCCTTCACTAAGAGACTTCGCCAAACTTTAACATGGCTTCTGTTAGCCTAAGCTTGAGTCCCAGGGATGACCCAGCCAGCCCCCTTTTGAGTTTTGTCTGGACAAGCTCAGTGCTGTCAAAAGAATTTGCTATTTGTTCTAGCCAGAACCTGAGATAGGGCCCTGACCTCCTTTTTTTTTTAGAGCATTAACTAAAAAAGGCTTATAATTGTTCATCTTTTTCTGTCCCTTTGAGATGTTTATGTACCTCCTAAAACTCAGGAGTGCCTTTCTCAAGGACCTGCGAACCATTTCTTTGAAATGTAATTATCTAAGATAGGGCCACCATCTCCCAATGTTTTGGGAGATGATAGAATCTTAACTTCCATAACCATCAGCTAAAACATACAGCTAGCCTAATTGGCATCTACCCTGGCCAACCTTTAGTAATTTTTTACCTCCCTGACTAGTCAAATTTGCATCATTTCCTCTCCCTTTTACTTCATTCTCCCTTTAAAGTGCCAATCACCTGTAAACAAATCAAGGTTAAGTTCACTTCAAGCAGGACACTCTTTTCAATTGCAATCGTATATTGTCGATTAACATGTCTTTATCACTTTAACTGGTGTCCTGCTTTGTTTCTGAGGGACACTACACTATCTAAGAGAACAATATGTTTCCATCACTCTTCCTTGTTTTTGGGGAGTGGGAGGGTACAATCCTGAGGTAAAGTATTCCGAACTATACTTGGCTGCTGGTCAAAGTTGCATTCTCTCTCTTTTATATATATAATTTAAAAAATATTTTTTCAGTTAAAGTTGGCATACAATATTATATTAGTTTCAGGTGTACAACATGTTGATTAGATATTTATATATCTTAGAAAGTGATCACCCTGATAAATCTAGTACCCATCTTACACTATATCCATATATAGTTATTACAATATTATTAACTACAGTTCTTATGATATACTTTATATCCCCATGACTATTTTGTAACTAATAATTTGTACTTCTTAATCCCTTCTCTTTTTCATCTACCCCCCAAACCCTTTCCCATCTGGCAACCATCAAAATGTTCTCTGTATCTATAAGTTTGTTTCTGTTTTGTTTGTTTGTTTGTTTTGTCCTTTGGATTCCACATGTAAGTGAAATCATATGGTATTTGTCTTTCTCTCTCTGGCTTACTTTACGCAGCACAGTACCCTCTAGATCCATCCATGTTGTTGCATATGGAAAAGTTTCATTCTTTTTTATGGCTGAGTAATAGTCCATTGTATATATGTACCATCCCCTCTTATTTATTTACCTATTAATGGACAACCAGATTGCCTCCGTATCTTGGCTGTTGTAAATGCTGCAATGAACATATGGAGTCACATGTACCTTCAAAGTAGTGTTTTGGGT
Organism: Eidolon dupreanum; assembly: GCA_028627145.1. NCBI lineage: Eukaryota > Metazoa > Chordata > Mammalia > Chiroptera > Pteropodidae > Eidolon > Eidolon dupreanum. Next base: position 114,498,486 of record CM053502.1, on the reverse strand, counting down.
TTCTTCCAATAAATGCCCAGAAGTGGAATTATTGGGTCCTTCTTTACTTCTTGTTATAACCTTTGGTTTAAAGTCCATTTTGTCTGGTATAAATATTGCTGCCCTAGCTTTTTTTTGTTTTCATTTTCATAAAATATTTTTTCCCATTCTTTTACCTTCAGTCTTTCGATCTGAAGTGTCTCCTGTGGGCAGCATATATAAGGGTCTTGTTTTTTTATGCATTCAGCCATGCTGTCTTTTGATTGGAGCATTTAATTTATTTACATTTAAAGTAATTGTTGATAAATATGTAGTTATTGCCATTTTATTATTCATATTTTTAATCTTTTTGTTTTCTTTTGCTTCTTAAAGAAGTCCTTCTAACATTGCTTTTAATACTGATTTGATGTTGATGAACTTCTTTAGCATTTTCTTGTCTAGGAAGGTCTTTATCTGTCCTTCGATTATAAATGAGAGCTTTGCTAGGTAAAGCAATCTTGGTTGTAGTTCCCTACTTTTAATCGCTTTTAATATTTCCTGCCAATCCCTTCTGGCCTGCAAAATTTCTGTTGAGAAATCAGCTGATAGTCTTATGAGAGCTCCCTTGTAGGTAACTAACGGCTTTGGTTTTGATGCTTTTAAGATTCTCTATCTTTAACCTTTGGTATTTTAATGATGACATGTCTTGGTGTGGGCCTCTTTGGGTTTATTTTGTTTGGGACTCTCTGTGCTTCCTGGGCTTGTATGTGTATTTTCTTCACCAGGTTACGGAAGTTTTTCGTCATTATTTCCTCAAGTAGTTTTCAATTTCTTGCTCTCTCTCTTCTCTTTCTGTTACCACTATGTTTTGAAAGTTGGTATGCTAAATTTTTTTCCCCAGAAGCCCTTAAACTATCCTCATTTTTTGGATTTGTTTTTCTTGTTGCTATCCTGATTGGTGTTTTCTGCTACTTTATCTTCTAAATGACTGATTCGATTCTCTGCTTCATCTGATCTACTATTGATTCCCTCTAATGTATTCTTCCTTTCAGTTATCATAGTCTTCATTTTGATTGGTTCCTTCTTATGTTTTCTATCTCCATTTTTATGTTTTCTCTTTGTTAAAGTTCTCACTGAGTTCATCTACTCATCCCCTAAGTTCATTGAGCATCCTTATAAGTAGTGTTTTGAACTTTGAATCTGGTAGATTGCTTGTCTCCATTTGTTTAGTTCTTTTTCTGGAGCTTTGTTCTATTATTTCATTTGGGATATGTTTCTTTGTCCCCATTTCCACTGCCTCTGTGTGTTTGTTTCTATGTATTAGGAAAGACTGCTATGTTTCTCGGTCTTAGTAGAGTGGTCTTATGTAGTATGTGTCCTGTGGAGCCCAATGGCACAGTCTTCTCTGGTCACCTGAACCAGATGCTGTAGATGTGTCCCTAGTACGAATCATGTGTGCCCTCCTGTTGTAATAACTAAAACTCGTTTGCTGTTTACACATCAGTGAGAGGGATTGACCTTTGGGTTTGTTGGTTGTGAGGATTAGCCAGTGAGGGATTGACCCAATGGAACAGGATTCACTTTAGCATGGCTCTGGTGCCTGCCCAGTCTTCCTTTTAGGTGTGTTGTCCTCGGATGCAGCCCTGAGTGGTACTCCAGCTTGGTCCGAAGTTGGCTACCCAGCATGCTGGATCTGAGACCTCCTGGAAGAGGCTCTGCTCCAGCTAAGTTCAGCTGTAGCTTGTGCCTTGCCTCAGGCCACCTGGCAGGAGTCACCCTGCAATCCACAGATGGCTGCCAACTGCTCTCAGCTTTGTGGTGCCTCGAGAGGCCAAACCAAAAACTGAGGCCGGCTGCCTTTCTTACTGGGGTTAGGGCTGCTCAGCAAGAACCGTGGGGCACACTGAAACCAGATGCTGCTTCTTTAGATTTAGTGAACCTTGGAGAGATTTTTAAAAATTTCACAGCATGGGCCAAGACAGGTTGTTTATATGGAAAAGCAATCGGAAGCAGCTTGAGTGGGCCTACGAGTTGGGTGGGGTGGGATCTCAGGGAATCATCAGGGCAGGGTGCCTGTTAGCCAGGTTGGTGGAGACTCAGATATGGTGACTGCCTGCATCTACAGGATATGAGGCAGGAGGGCCCAACAAAGAAACAATTTATTCTGCCAGCATTTCTGTCTGGGAGAAAGCTGTCCCTTAAGTCTTTTTCATGAAGCCAGACAATTCAATTTCTCCCCATATGTCCCTGGTGCCTTCCAAGCTTCTGCCTCAGCTCTAGAGCTCAAAGCAAGTTCATTTGTGAGTAAGTCTGCACGGAGACACCGTAAGAGGAATGTCTTCTACTCCAGCCACCCATAGTCTCACTCAGTCATAATCTCTGCTGGTTTTCACAGCCAGAAGTTGTGGGAGGACTTCTCTTCTGGTCACTGGAACCCTGGGCTGGGGAGTTTGTTGTGGGGCTGGGACCCCTTGCTTCTTCTGTGGGACTTCCACAGCTGAGATATTCCTCCTAATTCTCAACCACTGCACACTGGTGTAGGACCAGTCCTTTTTGCATCTCTACCCCTTTTTTTTAGTCTCTATGTGACCTCTTCTGTATGTCCCTGGTGTTAGGACTTCTGTTCAGCCAGACTTTAGATAATTCAATGATGGGATGTTCTGTAATTGTAATTTTGATGTGGTTGTGAGGATGCAAGTATAATGTATCTCTACTCTGCCATCTTGACCGGAGGGTCCAAAGTTGCATTTTCAATCCAATTTTATCCTCTGTGTGACCTTACCTCTTCTTTGGTTTCAAATTCAGGAATGAAGTGAGATTAACAGAAACTACTAAACCTTACATAAATGTGTGTTTATGTAATCACTGACTATATTCTCCCCAAACTTAACTTTTTAGTAACAATGGATAAGCCACAATGCATTACACCTCTCAAGGACATTTGCCTTTTAAATGAATGACATTGAGTTTGTAATATTTTTACCGAGAGAATAACTTGCTCTGGTAGGAAGTTTAAGCCATGTAATAGCCAAATGGGAAAGAGAACCTAAGAGGGTTGGGGACATTTAAGGTGTTAATAAGTCTCCTCAACCCTCCCCGCATTGTTGTATTTACTTTATTGAGTCTGATCTTGTGTCTGGGTAAAAAGTACTGTTTCCGAGGGACTTCTGATTTGGTTTTAAGAAGAATTAAAATTTTTATTAGGTTAAAACTCTTAAAAAATATCTGGATAATAAGAACTATTATTTGGGGGCACAGTTGCTATTATTTGTTTTTTTTTTCACTATATATATATTTTTCACTATGTATATATATTTACACACAAATTTTCTGATGTTCAGATAATCTTATTTTAATACGCACACAGAAGGTATATTAAAATAGGATTATCTGAACATCAGAAAACATGTTTAAACCAATATAATTATGAAGGCTTTGTATATTAATGTAATTGTAAGAATTTGCAAGCAACATAGATAACTGTCCAAAAAAAAATGCTTCAAATGTGCCACCAAATGTTTTGATTGTAAATTACAATTTAGGGACTTCATCATATATTAACATAGTCCATTAAATATTTTCACATTTTTACTATTGTTCTAACAAACCAGTTTCAACCATTTGTTCTTGCTTTCTTATAAATTTCCAGGTTTAACAGAATGAAAACTGTGTTTCATTTTACTTATTATAAATTTCTTCCTCAGTGGTGGCCAACAAGTAGCGTAATGCTCACTTAAGAGTTCCAAGTTTTGGAATACATATTTGAGAAATATTTGACACCATTTCTTAAAGAGTTTATTAACAAGGAAAAAAGAAAGTTATATAAGTGGCAAAAATGCAACTATTTAGTTAAATAGAATAGCAGGGATTTTGCTTGTAGATTTAAATAACTAGGATTCACTAATAAAATGCTTCTGCAAAATAAGATTTTTTATCTGCAATTCAGTGGTAAAAAAAAAATGCATACATGCATTTTATCTTGGTCTAGCCAGTGGACGAATTTCAAGGCAGTGTTCAGAAATATGTATTTAAGCTGGAGGGAAACAAGTAGCCTTGGAGTTGTAGACTTGAAAAAAACATGGAAAATAACATTAGCTAAAGTAAAGAATTTTATAGGTTTAGAATGCTATGTCTGGGAATAAAGGCTGGACATGAACCATTTTCATCTCCACAAAGGACTTTTTAGTGGGTATGAAGTAACTTTTGATGGATCCAAGATTATGAACTAAGGCTAAGAAAAATCACTGTGTATCTCTCAAACAATGTTGCAATAATAATTCCTGCTGTGTTAACTACTGCATTTAACTGATGATCAGTGAATGTTTAAAAGTAATCTCTGTGTAAGCAAAAATATATTTTATAATTGAAGAATTGGGCTCTATGACACCAGAATATTGTTTAAATTTTTAATGTTATTTTTTTTGACCAAGTTCATAAAAAGATTAGCAATCTTATTTAAAGAGGGTTTTGCAAGTTTTGAGCCATTTTGATTCAGTAAATCACTGCCATGAAGAAAGTGCATTTTAATTTTAACGCAAACTTTTAATTTATCCAGCCATGTTAGTATCATGATGAGCTCATTTAGTAGGAAGTATTTAATATACATATATAGTAGTACAGCTGTTTTTCAGCTAATCTCTAAAAAATAAATCCAAAAATATTATATTTTGTTTACACTGGTTGTATGAAACACATCAACTGTTGAAATCATCAATTCAAGTTCAAAAGACTCTGTGATAAATTCTTCATTATTTTATTATTATTTATTATTTTGTACACCTGAAACTAATGCTATATGTCAATTATACATCAATGAAAAAGAAAATAAATGGAATAATACAATTTAAAAAGTTTTAACAGTCTTAAATGATAGAAAATTAATATATAATATTTAAAATAACATGCTACTTCCAAACCTCTTAACTGAATGCTTATTGTCCTTTTAATAAAAATGTGGTTTGCATGCACATCTTATTTAAATGAATTAAAATTACATTTTCCCAGAACTTTGTGTATTACATTAATAAAAATTGTCCAAGACACTACTGTTGATTTAAAAAATATTAAAAGAGAAAAAATCAAACAAACAAAACACACCTACTTAGTCATGTACAAGATCATTTTATTGGAACAATTGCACAATTCTTTATTTATTTTTGGTTATGGTCATATTTTTTTCTCCTTTTACAATGTAATAGTTAATATTGAAATACAGTTTATATCTATTTTCCATTTGGTAGGCACCAGTTAAATAAGTTGGAAACATAAAAATGATAATTTGAGCAAAATTTAAATTAGTTGACTCCATAAAATTCATGATGTAGAAATTATTGACAATTTCAAACTAACTTAATTTTTTTATTAAAAATATTCCAGTGAAATATTTAAAAAAGACTCTGTTAAGTGTTTGATTGCTTCAGTGATAAAAATAAAATGAAACATTTTAAAATTCATCTAATTCTATAACAAGTTAAAATATTTTATTATTATGTCTACTTTTAATTGTGGCTAGTAGCTATATAATCAAATGCATTATTTAAATGATAGCTTTTTTTGGATTCTTGAATATTAAAATTTGCTTATGTACTAAGGAGGTGCTAGGTAGATGTAACTTAAAATCCTTTTGAAGGCAAATTATCTTGTAGAGTTATTTTTGTAGCTTTAATGCTTAAAGAAAAAGACAGACAGTTCATCTGAAATATTTGTGTAGAAAGGTAAGATGAATGGAGACTATGAAAGGATTCTGTTACATTTGGTTCAGAAGGAAGAATGATATAATAATAAGTGATACAAAGAAGACCAACTTAGTTGGCTAGATTTTGATGTGAGACGATTTAAAAAGATTTAACAACAATGAAAAGCAGCTTGAAGTGAATTCAGTAAACCCATATGTTTAGCAGGAGGGGAAAAAACTCAAAAAAAGAGAAACCATAATTTTAGAGGCATACAAATAATATAAAAAGTAATTGTCTAGTGAATTTTCAGGAGTAGGGGAGGATATATTGGATTGTAGTTTTGTATAAAGAACCAGATGTAAATTTTAAATTAGGTTAACATTTCTAATTTTTAACAGGAAATAATGTTTGTAATTTTAGTAGTTCTTTATTAAATATGTAACATATATAATATACATGATATATCTATTTATCTATAATTCATGATTGTATATGAAAAATTGATTTCACAAAAATAATTTTAAATCTTCAAAGATTTTGCAGATATTGCCTTTAGACATTAAGAAACTTAAAACACTACTCTGAAAATAATGTTTTTTTTTTTTTTTTGGAATATGGCAAAAACCTTAACAGTTGAATAGTGGTCAGGTTGTGTAATTTATTGATGTGTCCCAGATGAAATTTAGTTCCATAAAAAGGAAAAAAATCTTTTATAGCGCTATAATTATGCTACTGAGCTTTTTGCTAAGTGTAATAGTCTTAGAGAAGCATGAGAAAAAGCACTGTTAAATAGATATGACTGCAGTGTAGAGTTAAGTCCATATTTTCAGTGTTTTTCACTTAAATTACAAAATTCAGGGAGCCATAACAACTGAGAGCTTTCTATTTTTAAACTAAATTTAAATAAAAATAAAAATCTTAAATCTAGCAGATCCTCTACTACCCAAATCTCAAATATTCAAGCAGTACATTAAAAAAAGAAATGTAAGAAGAATATCATGAAACTGACATGCCTCATAGTTACCAACTCTTCTTTTTACTAGAAGACTTACTATCTTCTTTAGAAGGAACTGTTTTGTGTAGCATCCTTTATACCAAATCCAAGTTCACCCAAAGAACTGATTGAATTTATTCACTGCTTGCTTCTCAATATCTAAAATTTCCATTATCTGCAGTACTCTTGGTTCTTTTTACTTTAGTTAAAAAAGACCTCCTCTCCTCAACAAGATGGAGAGGAGCTTTAATATATTTAAGTGGTAGAGTCAAAATCTGAGATGCATAAGTAAGTTTTCAAAAATTATACTGGCTTTACATTCTAGATAGATTGTTCTGAGAGGACTGCTAAGGTAAGGATTTGATGTTTTTTTGTTGCAGCTCTGGCTGTAGCCCAGCTCTTTCTTCTGGTACGTGATAGATATCTCTGCTCTATTTGAATGTAAATGTTTTGAATTATTAAATATTGAGATGTGTCCAAAGATAAATCTGTTGCCTATAAGAGAAAAAATTAAATTTGGTTTGTGTAAGAATAAAAAAATTTCATGGTTATGACATTTTTCTTTGCCTTTGACAGTCTTTTGGTTTGGAAAGAAGTTAAATAGTTTCCACCACACTGCAAATTTAACCTGTACTAATTGGTTCAAGTTAACTTCTATTTAAGTAAGACTGGGTTTTTATTGTTTTTGGTTTTGTTTTGTAATTGAGTCATAAATACCATTGTTGGTACTCTTGCCTCATGCAGCTCCTCTCATTTAAAACACTCTCCATTCTCTTTTCATTTAATTTTTCCAAGCATATTTTGGACTCCACTTCTATGAGGCCTCTACTTCCTAATTTAGCCCCCATTGACTTCTCTCCCATCCCAGGCTTTATGGTACACACTGTGACATTTGGTTTTAGGTCACCTTTACACATCTTTCACCTTGTAGTTTCACCAATCATACTTTCTTCCACATGATTCTTGGTTCTATAAATATAAATAGTTAGGTGATAGATGTGCAATGGCAGATTGCTTCTCCCTCAGTCATAAGCACAATGACATACAGGAATCAATCATTTTTCCCTCAATGTTCTATGAAGACCAAAGAACTAAAAGCAGAATATTCTCAGGCACACTACAAAAACAACCTACCTTTATAGCTCTAGAAAATGGAAGCACAGGCATTCCATAGGTTTCATTAATTTTAGATGTAATGTATGTAAATATTTAAACTTTTAAAAATAAATTAGCATAAATATATTTTAGAGTGTCATGTACTACTAAAATTTTTCTCCTTTTAGTCTTAGTTATTTTCATAACTTTTGCTCCCATTTAAAAACTATATTTAGTATATTTCATCAAATTTCATGTTACCACTTTTTCCCTTCTGCTTAAGAAATATGTTAAAATAACTTAGGAAATTCTAATGTCTCACTATTTATGCATCACTGTTTTTTTAGGGTTTGTTTGATTAATTATTAAATAATTATTACATTTTTCCTAGGAGTCCACACATCCTACTGTATCAGAAATTCTGGGACTTTTGGCACACATTTATTTGTAGAGAGATAAATTATGTTTATTTTGGTAACATGTGAGCTTCTATTTATTTTTCTAAGATAGCATTTGATAGATGAATTGAACTTTGGACTTGGGGAGCCGAGACTCAGAATCTATTACCTACTATTTATAATTAAACAAACTTACTTTTTAAAAGACCATTAGTAAGTTCCTTAACTCTTTGGTTTTGTTTCTCCTGTTGAATTCAGTAGAGAAGATTAGAACCTTACCATTTTCTTTTTATAGTGAGGATATAAATTTTTAATCTTTAACTTAGGAATCCTGGTAAACCAGAACAGGCTGTAGACCATGTCACTGCACAAAGGACAAAAATAGAAAGCAGGCTTTTATGCTCACTGTCAATAACCCTGGGATTATAGATCTCAAAATATGAGACAAAATAGAATAAACACTCTCATGACCACAGAGTTGAAGAACCTGGGTGGGCAGAAGACTTACCCTGAAGTCAGAGATGTTGATATTTTTATGTTCTGTAGTGGACCACTGACTGATTTTTAATACAAAAGAAGATATTTAGAGTTCCAGGGGTAGTCATTTTAATCAGCTAAAAGAAACTTGTGCAATGTAAATAAGAGATAGGGCTCAACTCTGCATTATTTCTCTATGGTAGACTCTTCCTCTTAACACTTTCACCTAAACCCATTGCTTCAAATAGAATTCGCACACAGAGGTTTTATTCATTTATATTTCTAGCTCAGACTTCTTCTCTTAGCTTCCATCTATTACATTGGCTCAGCTACTTAATATCCTCTTGAATGTCTTAAAGTCATCTCAAACTTGACATTTTAAAATCAACTCAGAATCTTTCCCCAGATCTTCCTCTAGTATTCTCTCAGTAAATGGCACCACTACACATCAGTTGCATTAAGTCAAAAATCTCAGGGTTACCTCTCCAACCCAATATCCAAATTTCTCATCTTATTTTGTCATTTTTATCCTATAAATATCCTATGTATCCATATTCTTATCTCCTTTTCATCCTTACCAACCTAGCGTAAACTACTATCATCTACAAACCTAAAGTTGCTTACAATATTTTGTTGTCTCTTTGCATTCAGTCTTGTATCTCTCCAACCCTTTATCTACGGAGTGTCCAGTGTGATCTATTTTTGTAGGGAAAATCTGATCATATTATCACCCACATTGAAATAATTTTTAGCAAGATAATATTTTCATGTCCTGCATTCTATCCCTTGGTCCTTGAAATTTTCGGTCATTTGGTTCATTTATAACTTAATGCATTTAGATTGGATGCACTGGTGACTATGGTATGTGTGGGTTAATAATGAAGAAAGAGCAGTGTTTATTTCCTTATATACAGTTGACAACAAAGGACACCTAAAAAGTAGACACAACTCTGGGGATGGGATATAAGGAAAACTTATATTGACTGAGGAATCTTAAATTGATAAAATTTACGGCTAATTGATACTGATTAAGTATTCACTGTCTGGTGCGATAGGCTTAAAATAGAAATTAAGATAAACTAATGAAAACTACAGAAATAACATATGTCTTCACAACTCAGTCTGTTGCCTTAAATTCATACCTGCTCTACCTTTTGGTGACTTCCCGGTGCTCCCAATAAGAAGAGAGAACCCTTGAACATGGCCAATGAAACCCTTCCTAGATCTGATCTGGCTTTCCTCCAGTGTCATCATCAACTACCACCCTTATTACTTTCACTTCTCCAAACACATTGGACTTCTTTTAGTTAATCACCACCCTCCCCTCCAGCTTTCACCACGGCAGGATATATGCATTTGTTTTCTCAGTCCTTAGTTAACCCTTATTCTTTTGGCAGACCTCAGCTAAAGCAACCATTTCTCCGAGATGCTTCCTCTGTCTTCCTTAACCAGACTCAACCCCCTTATGATATCATAACAGAATGGCTCTTACTGTACAATGTACCTCTCCTTGGCAGCAGTGGTTACAGTGTCATTTTGGATTTTTGTTTGCTTGAGTCTTTGGCTAAAATTCGTCTCCCTCAAAGATTCTAAGCTCCATGCATGCATGCATCATGTGTTTCACTTTCACCTTTGCCTTCAGCGTAATATTGGCCTGGCATATAGCGTATCCTCACCAAATGTCTGTTAACTAGATTAATGAAAGAGGACATAGGAACTTATGAAAAAGAGACCATTTTCTTGAGAATTTAATAAAAGCTCTTACACTGGTAGGGAGTGTCAGTATTTGATAACAATAGATCAAACATGTGAAATAGGATGAAGGCAACTCTGGTATATGTTTATGTGGGAGGCCATTGTTTTTCAGAAGGAACCCAGTTACTTATATCAATTTACTAGGACATTCCAACTCTATCTTTACTTTCATGACACCTTGGTTCTTGTATTTTGCTTCTGAACTGCTCCAAGACTCTTATCCTACTCAGAACTGGGTGACTTTCATTGCAGCTGGGCTCTGGCCACTGCCCTGGTTAAGCATTGAGTACAGTGCTGCTGGCACTTTATTCATATTATTTTCTGAGATAAGATAGAACCACATATGTCTGCGAATTCTTATGGCAATTGTACTAGGGAGAAAATAAATGTGGGTTTGAGATACATTGTGACAATTGTGGGACAAGGCAATGACATGTAGCCTTTCCAGATGAGGTTTGTGCATATTTAAAATCAGACTGCTGAATATGAAGAGATTTGAAGTTTGTTCAAAATCCTCAGCAAAGATAACCTTACTAAAGGAATTGTCCATATCAAATAGAATAAAATAATGTATTAATATCTCACTGATTAATGAAGTTTCTGGTGCCTTTGTTATGAAACATTTCAAATTATTAAGCATAAACTTAGAGATAAAGCATGAGTAGTAAATTGATGACAGACACTGTTAGGGAGAGGCAGGGATATGAGTATGGGAAAAATGTACATGGGTAATGATACGAACACATGACTAATTAGTACTCAGCCTCTAATTAGCAGAATATTATGACATTTAAGAGTTTTGTTTGAATTTCTGAAAATATTCTGGTAATTTGGAGCGAGATCTCTGAAGAGAAGTCCATTAGAACAGGATGTGAGACACTTTAGTTATATAATTTCTTTTGATAAGAATAGCACTAAATGACAGCCTTAATATCATGGGATTCTCCACCCCCAAATATGATCTGAAGCTTCGGAAGGCTTATTTAAAAGAAAATTAAATAGATTGTCTTCAGTTATAAACAATAGACTAGGGGAGCACAGCTTCTTTGAGGGATGCAAATGAGACCAGCAGAGGATCAATTTGGCCTTATTTATCATTCACTTAGTAGGCTCCAGAGGAAAAGATACACTAACACATCTTTTCTGAGGGAATGTTGTACTTGTTTACAAGAGTGGCTCTCACAAGAGTCTAGTGACTGGGGCCAAACCAAACACTCTGTCAAAATATTTTTTATTCTGTTTAGCCAGTCCTTTATTCAGAAGCCTATTGTTTAGGAAGTAAGAGATGTTTGGGATATCAACGAAACCAATCTATCAGTTACTGGCATAATTAAAGTACTCTACTGACAGCACTGAATACTTGACTTAAAAACTCTATGCCTTTTAACACATGCTGATTATTGCATATAATATAATTCAGTTTAGTTTGTTTTGGGACACTTTCTTGGCTTGGAGACCATTTATGACTTTTCCTATCTCCATTTTCTTTAATTGTCCCAATTTCAGTGTCTGTATATGAGGCCAGTAGCCCAGCACACTGTCAATGAACATCTCTGAGTTTGGGAGAGGCAGACTCTGGCTGAGTTTGATCTAAGAAAATTTCAAAGACTTTCTTATCTATTTGGGACCTTCTAAGCCATTGACTATCTCCATTTGGTCAGAAACCACAGCTTTGTGGACACACAGATAAAGAATGTGTGTGGGAAGTCATAGCCCCCTATACGAGCTTCTTAAACCGCTACTGCTTTCTACTAAATGGCTTCATGCTCACATTTTCTGAGTCTCTCTGTTATCTTTGGTTTCCTTTTTTAACATTTCTATTTCTAACATCTATATTCTTCTGCTTAATTTATATCAAATCTGTAATAACAAAGAAAGGTTAGAAATATAAGATACAAATTATAATATTAGAAATGTTAAAAGGCATTATCAAGGACATAGGATTAAAAGAAAGGTGCTGTTACCACCACTGCTGTGAAGTTGCATTTGCAGGGTTTCTTTACTTTAAAAAAAAAAAAAAACATTTTAATAATCTCACTTTAAACTTCCAGATTGTCTCTAAAAGCCTATAGCCCACTAAGGATTTCATTTTACTTACACTTTATACTTTATTTCTCTCTTAATCATCTTACTACTTTATGCCTTGCATATGTGCAAATATATCTAATGGAGCAGATTACATAATAGCTCACAGATTTATGTGAATGAATAGATTATTTTTAAAAGAAGACTATAAGCTCATGATTGTCTTCCACAGCATATGGTCTAGAGCTGGGCACATAATTACTATCCATAATATATAATATGTGTTATATTATATATCATATACTAATATATATTATATATTTTATCCATAATAAATGATTACTTTCACTGTACCACTAAGCTATGGACATTTGCATAAACTAATACCAGTTATGACATGACACAAACCAAATTCTTCACTAAGTTCAAGTTGCAGAAGAAATTTCAAGAAGTTTTTTTGTGATCCTGATAAATTCTGAAGCCATCTGTGAGAAAGCTATACATTTGCCAACATTTTCAGCCTCTTGGCATCTAGCAATATGTTGAATTTGCTCATTAAGATGGTCAAAAAGCTTTAGCTATTTGTCTTAGCTCTTCTCACCATCCACCTTAATTGACACCCCTTTGTTCTTCCCATGCCCAAGATGTGTTCCTCTTATCATTATGAAGTTATTCAAGCATAGGTGCGAAGTGGTAATTTCGTCTTCCTGGAGATGTTTCTTCTGTGGAAAATGCTGAAAAATATCTCTGTGTGCTGAGTTTTCTTTGCCTGCTTTATAGAGTTAGGCAGATCACATGCATTTGAAAGGACAATACTTGAGGTATTTCTCTTCCGCACACATGAATACCTGTCCTTATTTAAGCCATCACTTACATCACTTCTGTAGAAATAAGCCATTTTCTGTTTGTTAACCCCCCTAGGCCAAGGGCCTTTAGGTTTGTGTTTGGAATGCTTAGAGTAGTTCTTGGCACATCAGTACCCAAGAAATATTCATAAAATTCTCTACTGAATAAGACTAAATAGAAGGATTGGTGGTGCCATAGACAGAGGAAAGCAGATTGGGCTGGTAGTAAGGGAGAGAATGAGGATCTTAGTAGATTGAAATGTGACAATTCTTATGGTCCTATAGGACATCCTGTTGGAAGGATTTAGTAGGCAGTTGGTAATATGAGACTACCTTGAAAGATCAGTGTCATTAATTTAGGGATCTTCATCTGATAGCCACTTGAGAGTGCACAGAACCATTCATGGGAGAGGGAGAATGTGGACTGGCTGGCTTTTTTCAGGAACTTGCAAGGGACCACAAGCCTGGTAGCAGAAACAGTTTCCAGGGCCTACAGTTATCACTGTAATTGAGAAGCTGTGGAAGTAAAGAGAACTTTTCTGGTGATGTGTGAGTTTTGAGATGTTTTCCTTATGAAAGCAATGATTAATTATATTTGTGATAAAAGTAAGCACATTTCCTGGTTCAAAGCATGGGTGAAAAGGCTTGAGTAAATCAGAAAAAAAATTTTTTAAGGAAGGAGAGGAACATTAAACTCAGTATCAAGAGTTTGATCAGGGAAATTCTGTGTGGGAATTTTTGCTATGTGATTGACAAGGTCTCTCGTGGTAACTTTTAAAAAACTGAGAAACATGAATTATAATATTATAACTATTTTTATTCTTAATAGAATGATCGTACCAATAAAATGTCAATGTCAAAGAGTGGTCTTTAGTAGCCTACCACAGGACTTAATTTTCAGCTATTCTGCTTAATAATTTTTATCAGTAACTCAAATCAAGAAGGGCACTTAACACACTCATTAGTAACACCAGCCTTGGTAACAGAGGCAGCATGATGGTTGACAAGATTAAAACTCAAAATCTCAATATCTTAATAGGTAAGATGGAAGAATTAAATTAACAAGAAAACCAAAACTTATTGCTTTTTATAGTATTAGATGAAATATTTTTTTTTGTCACTTAGTATATAAGCAGGCCTATATTTTTGTTTATGTTTTACTTTAATGGAAAACTTTGGATTCATATTATGTTTTAGTTGCTCAAGCAGTTATACAGTCCTGGACAGCTTACCCCCAAATCCCGTTATATGAGAAAAATAAACTTTTTTTTGAAACTACTGTAGCTGGGTTTTGTGTCACCCATTCTAAATATTATTCCTGATTGAGAGATAAGATCTAGGTTATTTAATCTTCACAGCAACCCAAAGAGGTGGGTTTTATTTTAAATCTCATTTTTAAGCTAAGACAATTCAAGTTTAGAGGTTAAGCCACTAGCTTTAAGTCATATAGAAAGCAAGTGGGAAGCTTGCATTTGAACTCAGCTCTACCTAATTCCAGAGCTCGGGCCTGCTCCTCACCACCGAGGAGTAGTGTCTGCACAGCGGTAAAGAGCAGGAGCTGTGGAATCAGCGTACAGACAGCTCTGCAACAGAGTAGCTAGCTGTGTGACTGGTTTCTTCTTCTCTAAAATGCAACTACTAATAATGCCTAGCTTACTTGGTCATTTAATGAGTATCTATCATGTATTAGGTACCAAGTTAAGCAAAGACGGACAGCAGCAAACAAAATATTAATTTTTTTTCCTGCCTTCCTAGAATTTACATTCACTGGAAAGTGACAAGTAAACTGTATAGTATATAAGATAATGAGAAGTGTAATGGAGAAAACTAAAGCAGCGAAAGTTATGAGAGTTCTGAGCAGTGCAAGTATGACTTCCACTTTAAAATATTATAGTGGGGAAACTTCTACCAAGAAAGAGACATTTGAGCAAAGACCTGCTAGGGATGAGAGAGTGAACCAGGTGATATCTAAGAGAAGGTTTGTCCTCGCAAATGTGCCACAAACAGTCAAAGCTCTGAGGCAGGGTTGTGTTGGCAGATTCCGAGGACGAGTACAGTAATGTGGCTGCAGTGCCATACATGATGGAGAGAGAAGTAGGGGATGGGGCAAAGACATAATGAGGGACCATGACATCTTGTAGACTATTTTTAAATTTGATTCAGTGAAGATATTGGAGTGTTTTGAGCAGAGGCGCAACATGATCTCACTTATCTAAAAGAAAAACAGGTTACTCTGTTGGGACAAACTATAGGTTTAGCAAAGATAGAAAAAGGTGCAAGGTTAAGAGGTCACTATAACGGTTTAGTTGAGAGAAGATAGTGCCATGTTGGTGGCAAGACAGTTGGAAAATGGTCAGATTCTTCATGTACTTCCAAAGTTACCACCAAAAGGATATGTTGATATATTGGGTGAGGAGGATGAGAGAAGAAGAGGAGTTGGTAATGCTCCAAGGTTTCTGGGCTAAGCAGCTAAAAGAATAAGTTGCCATCTACTGACATGGGGAGGGCCAACATTGAGGGACATCAGGTTCTCAGTTTTGGACATATTGAGACTGAGATATTTTTTAGGCATTTAAGAGAAAACATTAAGTAAGGGATGAATATGAGTCTGGAGTTCACAGGTGAGGTTTGCACTGCAGGTGTAAATTTTGGAGTCCTGAGTGCATGGATTGTGTTTACAGATGAAAGGCTAGGTGAACTAAAGAGAATGACTATAGCTAGAAAAGAGAATGCTTGACTAAATTCAGGGATACTCCAGTATTTAGAAGTTGACAAGTGTGGAAGAACCAGTTAAGGATACTGAGAAAGAGGGCAGTCATCAGAAAAAGAACCAGAGATGGAGCATCCTAATACCAAATGAGGGAGGGATCAGCTGTATGAAGTATAGGTCACATAAGATGATTATTAAGAATTGACTGAAGAATTTTGGCAACTAGGAGGGACTGGTGATTTGAAAAGAGCAGTTTTGGTGGGGTCCTGGAGGTGAAAGCCTTTGTAAAATGTGCTGAAAAGAGAGAGAGGGAGAGAAGGAGGGAGTGAAGAAAGGAGAGGGAAAGAAAGAGAGAAAAGAAGGGGAGAGGAGGGAGGGAAGGGAAGAGAAGGAGAGAGTCCAGTAAGCTGAGAAATGAACCAGTAGCTAGAGAGATATGTGGTCAAAAGAGGTTCTTTGGTTTGTTTTTAAATAAGAGAAATTATAGAATATTTTTATGCTTCTGAGAATGATTTAGAAGTGGGAGAAAAATTTAAGATTCAATTCTGAGGATTAACTCTGATGATGTATATAAAACACTTAGATATCACATCACATAGAATATTCCATGGATACTAAGTAGTAGTATTATTCTCTATTATTATCTTCTCCCAGAGTGTTACAGAATAACTGTTTATGGTGTTGTGTTATAACTATATATAGATTCCCTTGCTTTTTATTTATTATGGACAACTTATTTTTATTCAATGTTCTTGAAATTGCATATGAAAAATACTCTATTACTTATTTTACATTTTTTTTACTTAGATCAGTCCTTTCCACAAAATATAATAATTCTCATGCCCCACCCCAATTTTCATAGTATATACTATAGCTATACATCTGCAGGTGAATTATTTCAGATTGATAAATCTTGTCATTTTGATTAGTTGGTGGTCACCTTGAAAATATGTCAACCATTAGCCTAGGACACTCAAATTCTGATTGAAGTGTTCTATATGAGCTGAGGTGATATAGGGGGCCGAGGAAATATATATTATTGAAACCTTGAGTTAACACTATTTGTTATAGGGTAGAACCTTCTAGATGAGACTATTTAGAGCAAATACATTTTACACTATAAGAATGGTGTGTTAATTATTATAATAACAACAAATGTGTTTCCTTATTAGGAAATTTCATCTGAATTTCACAGTATATCGTAAAAGATAGAATTTATTGTGAATCTTAATTCTATATTCAGTTCTAAGAATGCAGCACATTTGGGTATTCTCAAAGCTATGAAACCTAGCACAGAATTAGTACTTCCAGATTCTTGCCTGCTTTAGTTATCCATTGCTGTGTAATAAATTCCCTCAAAACTTAGCTTAAAAGAACAATGAATATTGATCATCTCACACAGTGTCTTCACGTCAGGAATCCAGGAGTGGTTTTGCTGAGTGGTTCTGGCTTTGGGCCCTTCATGAAGTTGTAGTCATTGGAAGGCTTGATTGGACCTGGAAGATTCATTTTCAAGGTCTTGGCAAGTTAGTGTTGGTTATTGGCCAGGGGCCTCAGTTCCTTGCCATGAGAATTCGTCCATAGGCTACTTGAGCATCCTCACCATGAGGCAGCTGACAGGCTATAGATTAAGTAACCTAAGAGGACAGGCAATGACACAGCCTCAGATATCACACTCTGTCATTTCTATTTGTTAAAAGATCAGCCTATTCAGTTAGTAAGGGGAGTACTAAATAACAGGATGTAAAAATCTTGGAGACCTCTCTTAGAGGCTGGCTACCACATTGCCTCATAGGACTATATGGACCATGGCATAAATAAGCTGAATAGTTTAGCTATGGCTGAAGGTTCTGTCTTCATGTATATGTTATCTTTCTCTATTTTTATTACTATAATTAATGCTCAGAAATTAAAATGGCTCCACTATCTTCAGAATATTCAAACAGTATGAATATCAATGGTGAACATATCAAGCAAGGATAGATGTATTATATGTCTTATTTCTTTCAATGAAGAAATAACAAATAATGTAGAAAGCACTGCACATGAGTTTAAGTCTGTTCTATATATTATTGTGTTGCTTTAGGGAAAACGGCATTTCTAAAGCAGGAATGATGATGATGATGATGATGATGATGATGATATCAACTCCATGGTATTATTGTGAAAATTAAATGTTTGTATATTTGAGAAAGCATTATAAAACTGGAAGGCATTGTGACTATTACCAAATCATAGTGCATTCTGGTAATGGCCCAAGTTTCTGATTTTAGCTGCATAGGTAACAGTGGCAAACAACTACTATGATGACGATGACGATGACGACTATTATAAATACATTTTTTAAAAAGAGAAGAGAAATAAATTTGTCACATTTAATTATGTGACGATGACGATGACGACTATTATAAATACATTTTTTAAAAAGAGAAGAGAAATAAATTTGTCACATTTAATTATGATCGTTTCAAGGCAAGCCTACACAGGACAATAGGGAAGCTGGTGGATAAATGCTGTACTTTCTACTGCTCAGGTGGACAATTCTGAGAGATCCTCTGTGCGCTTCTCAGGAAGTCAGTTGGAATTGAGCCTTTATCGCTACAGCAGCGACCTCAACAATATGCCTTTATCTTATATTAGCTTTCTCCCCTTCCCTCACACTTTCTGGCTTTTCACACCTGCTTCCTGAGATCAAGCAACTGCCTTTCTCCCAGTAAGGTAAAGACAGTAATGTGGTATGATTGTATTAAAAACGTGAATACAGCTTCTGGAGCAGAGATACTGTCAGGTTTATTTCATTTTTTATATTCTCTGCAGGTGCTGCAGCCCCTTATCGCCTATGCCTAGGTGGATTTCTCCCACTGCTCCACCCCCTTGGTTTGCCATTATCAGCATCTCTGCTCCAGAACTATATTCACATTGGTGGTAAAATTCTCTTTCCTGTTGGAGCAGATTGATCCTACCAACCTCCTTCTCCTTTCTAGACCTCTGGATGTTGATGTTACTTTTCAAATCCAATTATACACATTAATTTGTGCATGTCATATTGTTACTATAAGCATTTAAATGTGGGTGGAGAGTGGGATATGCAGCTGTGTCAGGTCTCAGTTTCAATAAAAAGGACATAAGGAATATGAGTGACTTTGAGCAATAAATTATCGCTGTTTATATCAAGCATGCTAGAGGTTCTTTTGCAGTCCCAAACAGAGCAGCTTTGAAAGAAAGAGGCAAATTCTTGGGTGTCACTAAGGTCCTAAATATTCCTTTAAAGTTTTTAGGTACTTCAGAATCTTCATGGTAAATAGTACCCAAGTCAATTCATTTGTACCCAAGAGTATCATTGACTTGCCCCAAAATAAGCAGCAAAGCTCTACTTGATAAGATAAAATCTCAGAGCTATTATTTGGGGATATAGAGTTTCAGTGGACATTATCAATTTATCAAACAAATAAAATTAGCTGTAGTATTTTATATATTCTATTGTCTTCTCTTTCTATTTTAGCCTAATCCATTATGATTTTGAGAAGAATTAATAGCTTATACTTATCTTTTTTAACATAGCATTCTTTCCTGGATATTTAGTAATTTTAAATGGGCATTGATGCACGGTCTTTTCAATATCCACTATTTGATAAAAATGACAGCATTGACATGTTTGGCGATTTGTTCCCTAATGTAATTAATCATTGACTTCAACATATGTCTCCCAGGAGAGAATAGTATTACTAAGTAGTGCTTTTTCTATTCTGTAACAAGGAAATAAAGAAGAACATATATAAACTGATTCTATAAAATGTGCTTTCACAACTCTTCATATCAAAGAAATCATGACTAAATCTAGTTGATTATCCCCCGACTCCTATCTACACTGAAAATGTCATTGTCGACAAATTCAGGTGTATTTATTGTAATATATTTTAAGCTCAGAAAACAATTAATTTGCTGGATTCTTTTCCAATTTTGATTGATTCCTTTTGCTTTGTTATATATTTGTTTTATACACACACACACACACACACACACACACACACAATTATTTATTTATTTTCTGTATGACCTAGTTAGTGTTATAATAATTTACTTGCTGAAGTCCCTTATTTTTTTTAGGATTTTTTTTTGCCATTACTATACCAAATATGTAATTGACTTATTCAATTTGTGTTTATATATGCCAAGAGAATCAGCCTCATTACCAATCAAGATAACCTTTTGCTTAATGAAATATATGAAAGTAAAGAGACTATATAATGTATTTTAATAGAAGAATAATTTATAGCAGTCATTTTCATAGCTCTTTGTGTTGGGGTACTATGGACGGGTAAGAAGGTGACCTTGGATAAAGACTAGTGATGTCCATAGATTGAGAAAAGTTATTTTTATAGATTAATGGAAAAGGATTTGGAGAAATAAAATTTGGAAGTATATCAGAATGCATGTTAAGACAACCATTAATTTACAACTCCACAATTAAACTAGCATTGGGATCTATCTTTGGGATGCGGAGAGAGCTATTAAAAAGCATTTCACTTGAGAGTCCAAGGTATGAATGTTTTTTTTTTTATATATTATCAAGTCATTCTTTCAAAGTTGTTGAATGTTTGATGTGGGGGCCACTTTTGGAAACCATACTACTCACCATGTAAATAATTGCCCACTTTAGGCCAGAGTTTCTAGTTGAAAGACATAAACTCCTAGATACAGATTAAAATGAAATTCTTTTATGCCTCTGTAAAGGAAAAGAAAAAACATTTCTGTCTTTCTCCTCTACTCTCACACTACTGTGAAAAGTTGGCATAAGTGGAGCCATTTTAAAACGAAGTCAGAGCAGCCATTCCAGAGAAACTGCATTTCATATCTTACTCCTTGAAACTCTGGACTGTATGAACCTGGAAAAATAACCTTTGGACTAGGTCAGAGCAGCATTATCTCAAACAACTGTTTGTAATGCTAACAGGAAAGCATCCTGGCTATGAGGACTGATAAAGACATTTTTAAAATTCAGTAAATAGCCATGTATAGCTAAGAATAACTGCTAATTGGCACCAATAGAAATTTCTTCCTTCTATTTAGGTAATTATTTCTCATTTTTTTTCATATAACTCCTTGCCTTTACCTCATAATCAGAATACTCTTTGAGTTTCTGCCTGAATCAGTGCTTCCTGAATAGCTATTCATTGATGTCAAATACACACTTGTTGTTTCTCACTTTGGCTTTTTATTTCTAGATTAACACCACATTAATAGCATGACTTCACTAATGGTCACCGAATGTGTGGCGTTTCTTCCACACTGAGTATTTCTGTTGGTGCTGACTTAGTGTCCTACAAATTTAACTCAATTCTAAGACTATCTACCTGGAGATAACATCAGATCTCCAGCTTAAGCACTCAATTCCACAAGACTGCCCACTCCCTTTGAGATGCCAGTTGCAAGTTCAGGTTGTTACCTGTGCTTTTGAGGAATGGGCTATATAAATAATAGGTTCCCATGACCTCCTCCTTGGGTTTGATTAATTTGCTAGGGTGGCTCACAGAACTCAGGTTAACATTTTACTTACTAGATTGTGGGTTTATTATAAAGGATATAACTCAAGAACAGCCAGATGAAAGAGATGCATAGGGTAAACACTCCAAACTGCTTTTTTGGGTTATTAGGGAGGTTTTATTAAGTAGGCAAAAACCAAATGTGTGTTCTTTATTATAAATCACAATATCATGGTCTCATTCTCATGGATAACTATTCTTCTGCCTAGTGGTTCCTGAGCCCACCTTGGTTTAGATATAGCATTCCATTGTGGAAGTTGGTAGCTGGGTACCTGGAGCCAAACATGGACAGTCAATGACCCCCTGTAGGTTCCTTCCTAGTAAACAGCTGGTTCTCACCTCTACTAATACCACTTTCCCTTGGCACTTTTTCCCACTCCTCCTGGATGGGGCTCTAGGATACTTATCAACACAGAGAATCAGATAGCTAATGCATGAGAATTGGCATAAAGTGTACTTATCATCCTTCAAAAAGGTGATCTTTGCCCTCCATTTTATTTCCAATATTTCTGGACTCCTTCATCATGGTGCCAGAGGGCTGGTTGAGGGGCCTAATTTTTCTAGTGAATTAAACATGGTCCCAGTAAATAGGCTGGGTCACCTCTTTCAAATTTCAACCATTATGTTTCTCTGTCTTTGGTTCAAAGCATTTTCCTCTTTAATACACAGGTATACCAGCAGGAGCTCTCATGCAGATTCTTGTTTAACCTGTCTCCTGTCACATGCCCATGTAGGTTTATTGACTTATAGGTAAATATTTTGTTTTCCTTTTAAATTGTATCTTTCAGTACAAAGCCTCTGAACATTGTGACTTGAAAAACAATATAACTGATTTTTAGAGCATGGACTCAAAAGTTTCACTAGAATCATAGTGATGTTTAGTTATTTATTTTGGAACTGCTAGCATAAAAAGAGAGTATTTACCTCACCTCTTGAGAATTGAAGGATTGAAAACAAAGTTACCTTTTTGAAAATCTTCTTTTCCAATTTCTATAATAACTGTAAACCAATATTAATTTTAAACTGTAATAAAGAATGTAAACAGCATTTATTTCAGCAAAAGGAGCCATAGCCCAGGAGACACAGATTTATATAGCAATCTGAATTGTATTCTATCAATACAAAGGGGAGGTTGCCTTTTATAGTGAAAGTTCCTGCCCAGGTTCCCAATTAAGTCTGTTTTATGTAAATGAGATATTCAAATTGTGCATTTATGATTGGTTGGTATAGATACAAATGAGGATACAATTTGTGTTGTTCTGGTTGGATGGAGCAGGTTTCAGTCTATTGATGGAAAGAGGAAACCAGAGTTTTTCTCCAGTGGTTGACTCAGATGGTAAAACAAGAAGGGCATGGTGCTGGAAGCCAAGAGTTCAGTCTGAGGTTCTTCCTGGTATATAGTATGTGAGATACTGTCATTGAATGGCTGTTAGAGACTTATTCATAAAATTTGATCTCTTGCTTGACCATGAGTAGTTCATCTCAGCAGATAAATTCTCAGAATTCATATCAAATGAATCTTTCTTCTAGGGGTCCACATAATAAATAGGAGAATTTTCATATTTATGTTCTGTTCCTTAAAATTTATTGACTTTGACATTTCAAGAACATTTTCATTCTTTTATTTCTTTTGTGTGTGTGTGTAACCTAAGAGAAGCCCCTTTCTCTCAGTTCAAAAATATTTATTTATTTAGTTAGTTTTTTGGTTCAACATTTTTTTATTGAAGTAACATTGATTTATAACATGATATGTTTCAAGTATACAACATTATAATTCAACATCTGTGTGCTGACCAACAAAGATCTAAATCAAAAATACTTGTTGAGTATCTAATATATGTGTTTATTGTCCACCTTCTCCCAAAGCAAGGAATACTGTGGTGATTGAATCTATGTCTTCAAACTCCAGAGATACAGTCTCATGGGGAAGTCATATATAAAACCAAAGCATATAAAGGAACATTCTTCAGGAAGTGTATAAAAACTGCATAAGGTGAACTGACGAAAAAGACATTAATCTAACCTGTGGTGTACTGCCATTTAGAAACTCTCATGAGAGAGATAATACTTGCTATAGTACTAAAAAATGAGGATAATATTTGATGGCCTGGTTTTAAGGGCTTTCAAAGTGCCTTTTAAGTGGAAGGTGGGGCATAAACTAAATGAAAGGGAAGGTATTTTTTTGGAGAATGGCAGGTGGATTAATAAGTCAGACTCTGCATTGAACTGGAGGAGTAAGGGGAAACAGTGAGTTCCAAAGGTAGGAAAACAGGCTAGGACCAGGCAGTGAAGGAGCTCAGACGTCAGGTTGAAGAGGGCTGAGTATTCTTCTCTATGTGACTATGAATCTCGTTTTCCTTTTTATTTCTTAGTAGCTATAAAAATCTAATGAAAGTCCTCTTAGATATCTTATCTGTCTTGGGACATTATGTCCAAAAGTAGCTCAGTTAGCTCTGGATCTTCCTCATTTTGACTGCTATATTCTATTGGTTGTGCTAGCAGCCCTTCCCTAGTCTTTTGATCTTTTGTCAGAGGCAAAGAGCATGTTTAGTTGTTCTACAGTTCCTTCATGTTGCCTATGGGAGCTCTCAGTGAGCACTGTCTACTCCTAACTTCTCTGCTATCTATCTCTGTTCTATAGCCATTGCGACTAGAGGGACATCAACAAGTTTGCTGATCAGTTCAGAGAAGACAGGAGAAATCCTTCAAGTGTCTAATCCTTTAAACCTATTTAGGAACCTTTTTATTATTATTTCCCATCCTCTCTAAGATGGGGAGGTGGCAGGACAAGGAGATAGACCAACGTCCAAGTTGGATTGCTTACCCTCCAATTCTCCACTTACTATCCAGCTCACAAGGTCTTCATCTAATGATGAGAGAAGTGGGGAGGGTGATGCTAAGGAAGAACCAGGAAAAAACTTGTCCTGCCAAACTACATCTACTTTCAAATCTTTTCAGTCTTCATACTTAGACCTTGCTTTTTGAACTAAAAAACTAAGAATTGCTTTAGAATTAGAACTAGTTCCTGAATCTAACCTGATAACTAACTCTAGGACAAATAGAGGTTCCAAGGATCAAATTATAAAGACATGATTCCAAGGCTAGGGAAAAAAAAGATTCCTCCAATGGAAAAAAAGAGACTAGTTGATATTTTTATTTTGCCACATACAGAAAAAGAAACTGAGGCTCAGAGACATTAATAAAATTGAATTTATAGAATTAGGATTCAAACCTTTATCTCTCTAAATGCAATCCCTAAATTGTTAGAAGTTATTATGCTATCTTCCCAGTAAGTCATTAAACATCGTCTGGCCTCAGTTTCCTCACTTCTAAAGTGAAAAGCTTGGATTAGATGAATTCTAAGGCTTACTATAGCTCTAAATGTGTTTCTTAGATTGAAAAATTCAAAATCACCTAGATGAAAGAGAAGGAATGTGTGTGTGTTCTTGCCTCCAGATGAATTCATAAGACTTCTCCTAAGAAAGAGCATAAATGTGGATCCTGCACTAGGTTTTGAAGATCTAAGTGTTGATTGGACCAAGGCAAACATTATATTTATTAACAAATAATGGCAATAGGACCTCCAGCTACTGGTAGACATTCAAATGATTTTATGTTCATCTGAATGGTATTAATTCTTTATCTTTACATTTAAGCCTTGGTGACTCATATATTCCAGCAACTATTAATTTAATTAAATTAATAAATTAAATGAGATTCATTGTATTATTATTATTATTCTTGATGCAACCTAATTACTATCTGGCTACACTTTAATATTGTGATCTTCTTAACATTAGCGTTAAGTTTGACTTTTCCCAGCTGATTATTTCCCCAAGAATTTAATCTTTAAATTCTTTTCCAGTATCTAACACTGCAGCTCAAGTTGTTTGTTATCCTCCATCTTAACTACATGATTTACACTTGGCCACATACTGACAGTTTGAGTTAGTTTCAAGCAATGAAATGTGGAAACTGATTTACAGTGTATGTCTGTCTAAACCAGACCTGCCACTACTTCAGAAGCCCTGCTTCAAATTTTTCCCCAATTGATTCTGAAACTTGAACTGCAGTTGCATTTGTCAAAGAGATTAGAAATGGCTCTGGTACATTCCCCAGGGTAGCCTTCCTTTGGAGGATTCTGCCTGAATGTGACTATACCCTACACTCACCAGTGTGAATGTAGGATATTCACTCTCTATTGGCTCATTCAACTTTTACTAAGGAAAAACAGAAACAAAAGCAAAATAGAGTTTTTAAAGACTCTTTTTCTCCATTCTTTTCAGTTATACTTTTATATTTAGGGACTTACTAAATATTCCAAATTAAGTTAATATTTTATCAATTAGCTAAATGATGGAAACACTTGGTTGAACCTGAAAAGCTAAATGCAGTACCTAGATACATCAGAGAAGTCTGTTTTAGAAGGTGAATTTGGATGTAAAGAAAGGGAAGCATATGTTAAGGCATAAACCAACAATTTTAGTATTTTCTAAGCTCATTCATTTTTAGAAAAGTGAAAGCAAATGAGATTCAAATTTTGGATGACAGCACATTTTATTTATTTATTTATTTATTTATTTATCTATTTATTTATTTATTTATTTGATCACTCTTGCCTTGGGACAAAGATGAAGATAGAGTTAGTGAAGAAATCTGAATGCAAGGGTAAGTGCTCTCGCATTGCATAATGGAGGTCTGTTTTTATGTGGAAATGACAAAAATAATGTTAGAAAACATTAAACGGTGTCAAGAAACAAACAAAAGGTAGCAAGTACTTTAGGAGAATGTATGATGTGGAAGTAGGAAAGGAAAAAATGACATTTCAAATTTAGCTGGAGCATTATCAGAAAGAAAAATGTTAAGTAAAAGTTTAAAGACTGATTACATGCAAGAAAATACATGGTGGCTTAGCACTAGACCTTGAAATTTTACTTTATTTTATTTTTAATAAATTTATTTATTTAAATTTATTTATTTAAATTAATTTCAAGTATACAGTACATTGGTTAGACATCTATATTGTTCATAAAATGATCCTCCCAATTGCTCCCTCCCTCCCCTGGCCCTCTATTTAGCCATCTGCTTAGCCATATTAATGCTAACTTCATTCCTCCTGCCGTGCTCCCCATCCCTGTGCCCAACTATCAACTACTAATTTGTACTTTAATCCTTCACCCCATTCACCCGGCCCCCCAACCCACCTCACCTCTCTCCACCACCACTATATTTGTGAGTCTGTTTTTGATTGATTAGTTTGTTCTTTTTATTCCTTAGATACCACATATAAGTGAAATCATATGGTATTTATCTTTTCTCTGTCTGACTTATTTCAGTCAGCATAATAACCTCTAGGTCCATCCATGTTATTGCAAATGGTAGGATCTCATTTTTTCTAATGAGTAATATTCCATTTTATATATGAACCATAATTTTTTTATCCAATCGTCTGTTGATGGGCATTTAGATTGCTTCCATATCTTGGCTATTGTAAATTGTGCTGCCATGAATATTGAGGTACATAGATCTTTATGAATTATTGTTTTGGTTTTCTCTGGATAAATATCCAGAAGTGCGATTGCCTCTGAAATTTTAAATGCTTAACTTCCTACTCAGCAGGGTTCACACATTAATATTTTCACCCTAAAGTTTCCTTGTAGAGAAAGGAGGAAACGTCATAGTATCGATTGCCTACTATGTGGAACTGTTTGGTCGTGTCACAATGCCAGATCTCCCCAGGAAGGGATTTGAAAACAGAAAAAGGCCTTCTGTATCAATGGGCACCTATGAGGAAACATTCTCCAATCTTAGTGTATAGATTAAGGTTCAGCAAACTTTTTTATTTAAAGGTCCAAATGATAAATGGTTTAGGCTTTGCAGTCCTTACATTCTCATCTCAATTACTACATTCTGCTGATGTAGTGCAAAAGCAACTATACACAGTCTATAAATAAATAGGTGTGGTTGTGTTCCAAAAGAAGTTCTTTACACAACAAGCAGCTGGATTTAACCTGTGGATTATAGTGTGTCCACCAATGTCGGCTACTGGTAAATCTTATCATGAGTTTTGGAACTTTAAACAGGTTTGCCATTGGCAAGTACCTTCTGAAACACAAGAGATGAAGGTCAATAACAGTGGTTGCCAAAGAAGGAATTTTAAAAAAGAACAATTAAATAGCAGTAATTCTAAACCTTATATAATAAACTAGCAATTAAGCAACAACACATAGTCTTTACAACATACTGCCTCACATTCTTCTTTCTCCTACTTTAAGATAAAAATCTGGGAAATACATATAAATATTCTTGTATATAAATCAGAACATCTGAAAAATTTTAAAATAAAAAAAGTGCTCCTCAGAGTGTACCTCCCCAAAAGTGAGTGAAGAATGATTTTTCCTGGTTAGACTATTCACCTTAACAGAAAAATCCTTCTGGTCAAAAAGACAGAGTGATCCCTGAGAAAGCCAAGTAATCAGACTGCCAGGGCAGACCCATTCACAGGAGATGCTATCAATCCTCACTAACTCATGGAAGGGAAGATTAAGGAAGTATCTGTGAGGCTAAGCCAAATAAATGTACTTTTAGGGATCACAAATCTTGTGATGATAGCAGTAGAAAATGTTAACTTCACATATTATTGGGAACGGCACATAAAATATAGTCTTAATGAAAACTAATATCTTATCATTGAAAAAATTTTGAAAACTGGAGAAGACCAAAGCTCATTTCATAGTCAGAAAGCCAGTAGAGGGTAAAAAAGAGGAATAATTAGAAAGGATGCCAAGAGCCCAGTCTTTATGCTTCTGACCACAGGGCCCGTTGCATGGAGATAGGGGAAAGCCCAAAGGGGCAAAGCAAAGGTAAACCACATTTGGTAAAGTGCCTACTACATGCCAGGCATGTATTAAATGTTTTAAATTGATTACCTCATTTGATTCTCTCAGCAGTCCTTTGAAATCGTAGGTATTATCGTCATTGCTTTGCTGACAGGGGAAGGAGATCAGAGGTGCAAAGTAACTGTCCACAATCACTCTCATGAGGCCAAGGTTTAGATCTCAATCAGTATCTATCTGAAGCCTTTCTGACTGGACATGATGAGGAAGGAAACAAAAGCTGGCATCTCAAACCATTGTGTAAATCCACATCTAAGCTAAATGAAAAGATGTGTAAAGTTTGAAATTAATTAATGAAAACATTCATTTAGTAGTTCAGCAACAAAATGTATTTTATATGACAGCCAGAAATATTGGTTACTACTAAAAATTAGCACATGATATGGAAATATTTTGGAGAATCTGATGAAAATATTAATAATATCTTCAGCTATGTGAGAAATAGGATATGATCTTAACAGACAACCCAGTGGGAAGAAATGTGTCCACATTTGCAAAACAAATATAAAATATTAAAAATAATCTTATTGGAAACTATGTGCCGATTTTGTAAAGTGTATTAAAAATATCTGCTCCATTATTAAAACAACTTTTAAAGGCATTGTATCAGTTTCTGAATAGTTTTGTGCCGTATTGATAGAAAATTGAGGAAAAGAGTTATCTTTATATACATAGTAAATACGACAATATATTCTTATTTCCGAATGTTACATCTTATGATCTGCTTGGTGTTATAGTTAATGAATTGAGATGTGGCTATATATTCTATTTTGCAAATAACACACTTTAGTTAATAGTCTCAAGAAGAATATGTACAGCATAATTCTTTTTCTAATTAGTTTAATGTACTTTTCATAGATCATCCAATTATGCTTCACAGCTCCTCTAGGGGAAGAACAATGATACAGATTTTAAGAATCAGCTCTTAGTTATTTAGGGGTTCATTTTCAAGTATGTAAGATGAGGAATAAAAGAATAGAATTACATTTTCAGGTCGATAACTTAGTTACCATTCTATAGTATGCTGTATATACATGCCCCTCTACTTCCTGAACAAAAAAGTTACAGTATTAATTTTTCACAGCATAATCTTTAGAATAATATGTGTTTCACTTTCCTATTTGCAAAATATTGTATAATAGAATTAGATGCTTCTACCCTGCTGATTATCATTTTATGATAATCTGCACTGAAAGTTATTCTAATTGTTCTTAGCAGTTGAGGACTGACCAACTGGTCAGGGGAGTGGCTGAAGGAAGTGGAACCCACAAATTATTCTAATGAGATTTGCAAAGTTCATTTAAAAATAAAGAGTAGAACTAGAGTCTTCTGACTGCCTGCTGGCTTCTCTAAAGTCGTGTTCAATTATCGACTCAAGATTTAGACATTTGTGACAACAGAGCAGTTAAGAATACAGCTAAATATATTTAAAAGCAGCAGAGTAAAGGGTAAAATCTCAAACTTTGGAGTCAGATGACCCATTTTGGCTCCTCTGCTCTGTTGCTCACTAGCTGTGGCACCTTGGGCATGTCCTAAATCTCATCTCTCTAGAATGGTGACAATAGCCGATTGCATTGAGTTTCCCTAATGACATATGGAAAGAGTGCCTAATACATAGTAGGTTCACAGCCAAAGTTAATTTCCTGATTCTGGGGCGGCAGCTGTGTAAATAAGTGGAAGAAATACATCCCCCTGGAAGGATCCCCACATGAAGGGCTAGGGCTGCCATTTAATAAGGACCCTCTACACATTTGGGAACTGATCCAGGAGTAGATGCAGTAAGCATACCACTGAGCACCTGCAGTGGAACCTGAGAGAAAGGGTGATGATGAAGTGAACTGAATGAAGAAGTAGCTCTAGGTTTATGACAGGATATCTGCTTTTGCTTCTCTGTCAGTGCTGTTTGCATCCTCATACAGTCCGCTGAACCAATGGATCTATAGGCCATATAAAGTCAGTCTAGAGTCTTGCCTGGTCTATTGAACCTTCCAGAGCCATATGTAACTCTAATCTTTTCATCACTTTCTATGCCCATGAGAATGCTAGGAGAGCATGTTTGACAGTCCACAGCTGTTCTGCTGAGATCTGAGGGGTCAATATAAGGAGTTTGGCAAAAAGAACCAGGCGGTGTGATGGTGATGGAAGGGTGTGAGTGCAGTATCTGAAATATCTGGCCACTTGCATATCCACAAGAGAAGATGATAGACAACCTATACATTTGGTCTAGCCCTATAATCATTCCAAATTATTATTTTTAAAATCATATTAGTTACCAACTTCACTAAGCCAGCAGCTTCTAAAGAATTTCCTCTACTTAAAGAGGTTTGCTAGAGAGCATTTCTTTCAGGCTCAAAGGGACAACTGAGCAACTTTTTAAAATTGTCCTGGAGAGATCTGGCTGCATCCTTCCTCCCTCCCTCCGCATGCTTCTTCATCCCATTCAGGACTAAGCTCTTAAATATGACTTATGTGATGACATGTATAACAAGCTAATGTGGACTCACACACAAAGAGCCAGTGAATCCCTGTGACCTTCAAAGTACCTAATTTTCAGTGAAGGGGAAAGAAGTTCAAGTCTATAAGAGTTGACTTGCCTTGAAAACAGAGATTTGATGCAGCCATAAATGTGAAGGGAAGTTTTGCAGGGGTGTGGTGGTCTTTAACTAGGCTACAGCAGCCTGCAGAATAATGAGGCTCACGAATCTAGATCCTGAGGCAAAGTTGAAAAGTGAAGTTGAAGGTGCAGAAGGCAAAGAAAGAGAAGGAGGAAAAGATGGTGAGGGAGAAGAGAAGGAAGAGGGGCTGGTGAGGAGGGGAAACACACAAAGCCATCAGAAACTGGAAAAGGCAAGGAAAAACTCTTTCTTAGAGCATTCAGAGGACGTATGGTTCTTTGACACCTTGATTTCAGACTTTTAGTATCTAGAACTGTAGGAGAAAAAATTTCTGTCCTTTTAAGCTACCTAGTTTGTGGTAAATTGGTATGGCAGCTCAAGGAAACTAAGACGAGGACATGACAGTGAATGAGATAGACACAGGTCTGTCTTCAGAGAAACATACCCAAATGTTCCGGTGCTTATCCTATAGCATTGAAATCATCTGTTCACTCAGCACCAGGCAAGACATGGAGGGCAAGTACTATGCCTGACTCCAGTTTATCCTCGACATGAGGCTTTCACATATAAAAAGAATCTAGGGGAAAAAAAAAACTCTTGTTGGATGAAAAGAATTTGAAAATGGTAAGGAGGAGACACAATTGATTTTGTGAACATTATTGCTCATGTACTAAGAATATAAAATTAGAAGACCAAATGGGCACTGAAGTTCATTTTTTTGGAGGAGTGGAATAAGGAGAAAGTAGAAAGAAGAAAATTACTTCTAGATAAATGAAAGAACTGTTAGCACATAACCTCAAATTGTAGGAAATATAGATAAGCCAACCTTTTAAAGAAAGCCTGACACTTGGACTAGTGCTAGGTGGCAATCACCAGGGAGCACCAGTTTCCTGGAAGTGAGGAGCATCAGCACATTCATTCAGGGGTGTTCCTCAGTCCTGGGGTCACTATAAAGCTTAACTGCCATTTGTAGTACTAATGTCATTTTGTTGCACATACATTACAACTAACAGATATTTTAGATTATTAGTTATCAAAGTAGACAGCTTTCTTAAAGAAAATAATTAGTCTTAATGAAAAGTTGCACATATAATTATAATTTATAAATTTTGCATATATAATCATGAAGCATTAACAATGAAAGGAACATTACTGATTATTTTTTGGAGACAGTATTTTTTATAAATAGGAAAAATAACACCCAGCAATGTTATTGAGTTTTCGGCACCATTAACAAATGTTTCAACTTTATTTATTATGTGTACATAAAGTTCATGCTATAGGAACATATATATTGATATAGGTATAGATATTATCTCCATAATCTGAAAACTCCTGGTAAATGTGGATCCATGTTGTCACTCCTGGGGCTAATTGTATCATGACATTGAGCTAGTTCTGAACTAAAAGTGTTCCTTCTTTAGTACATGTTTTCACTCACGTAGAATGAAGCTGAGATTGTAAAAAATGATAGAAAAGAGAAAGCGGTAGGACTTGGGCTTTTTGTTCTTCTTAATCTTAGTCCAATGAGCCAGGGTAGAGGAAAAAAATTTCAAGAAGCTAAAAGCAAAATAATCCTCATGAATCAGTATAAGATTGATTCTTTCAGGATAAAATCTGAATTATGAGAAAATACATTTGTATGGGGACACCAAAAAATCTGCAAAAGACTTAGTAGAAGGAGGAAAAATGAAACAGACTCTAGAAAAGAAAAAAAGAGTCTGAGAGTTGGTTACTTATTACACATAAAAGTTTCTTGAAAACCTGATTATTAACCAATATATTCATCTCTGATTCATGTTTTTGTTGTAATAGCTCAGTTGAATTCTGAATGACTATATCCACCTCAATTTGCATAGTGAATGGTTTTAAAAATCAAAGCCACCCAGAGTGGAACTAAAGCTATTTTTAAAAAGATAGTTAATAATTTTATTCATATTTTAAGGAGACAAGATCAAGGGTAGCCTTTAAATCTAATATGAAAAAGATGACAGAGAATATTGCAATCACTTTAATTCTTTTTTTTTTTTTTTTTTTAAGTTCAGGTAAGGCTCTTAAAGAAGGGTATGCACTGTGCATCATGGTGAGAAAAAGGGCAGGTGAAAAAGATCATTTTTGTAAATTGAGCAGTTTCTTATGTGGGAAAAAATTTTTCTCCCCAGAGTTGATTATAAGCATACATATTTCCAAAAATAAGCAAAAGGAAAAAATATTTGCATATCATACTTGATATATAGTAGCTATAAATTTCGATCAGCTTTCCATCAAAATGATAACATAACCAGCAAACTTTTTAACTTGTGTTATTATTTTCCATTCTATAATTTTTAATCTGATATTTTTAACTGATGCCTGCTTCTTTTTCCCTTAAGATTTGATAACACATCAAATATTTGCTTTATTTTAGTCAAATGATCTGATATACGTGTTTTGCTTTTTGAGTCACAAAGAGTACATTGTTTTTACAAAACAGGATTTGAATATGTTAGAGCCTTCTAGTAAATAATGTTAGATGAAACACAGGCACAAATATGAATCTACAGTTCACTAGTCAGGAATCTCTTTAAAACCAAGGGTCTAACAGTAAAGGAAGAATTTTTTTTTCTTAATGCCAATATGGCTTTATACTTTCAAGAGTTTATGAATAGCTATTTAATATTCACCCATGGCAGAAAGCTCATATATTTGCTGGAAATCAAAAGAGTTAAGAATAAACAGTATTACTAAAACAGTCTTTTAGCCAAAAGGTGATCTATTCAATCCTGCTGAAACTCAACCCTCCTGATCACTTGAAATTGAAAACTCATGTACTACAAAGTGACAGAGTGTGCCTGTTTCAGAAGAGCAAAATTAATGTCATCGTAAAGGACAGATGTCATACCAAGCCAAAGATCTCTGATAATTTTCAAAGGTGATTCTGACCTTAACATCTTAAATAGAATTTTTTTTTCAAAAAAAGGGAGCAGAAAACATGAGTGTGTTAATTTTGAACTATATTTTAAAAACAAGACGAACTTCTCACATTGATTGAAATGTCTCAATGTGACAGATAGAAATATTCTGTTGTATTTTATGTCAACATTTCCAAAGTTACTTACATCTCGTAAGATCTCAAAAACAAATAATTCTAAGTATTTATTCAAAAACTACTTTATCACTTTTCAATGGATTCATTTCTAGTTAAAGTTTCAAATTAAAGTAGGAAGAACAGATATGTGCAAGAGATTTTGTAGTTCTAAAAAATGTGCCAGTTGATAGCATTTTGACTAATAGCTAGATTAAGCTAAGATTTCAGAAAATGAATAAGGCTGTTCCACTGCCTTCGGCACACATTTCCAAGATTTCAGTTCATGTAGATTTTCAGTTTTCACAATATTTTCCAGGTAGGAAGTAATAAATACAATGGACAATGGCATCGCTTAGAAAAAAATGATAATAGCAAGCAAAATTAAACTTATAATTAGAACACTTGCCATACACTCTTTGTGACACAATTTGGAGAGAACACCATGAATTCCCTCAGTCTGAGATAAGTTCTTTTAAATCTGTTTCTGTGTGAGGGTACTTAACAAATATGTGTTTAATCAAAAAACAAAGAGAATATCTGCTCAGATAATCTTGTAACTCTCTCCAAAGTAAAAGAATTATACAACGTCTATTTTGATAACTGTAAAGAAATCCTCGTAATATTAAAATGTGTATTTTAATTCAAAGGAGAGAAATTCTAGGTAACATGAAAGCACATATTCAGCTACATGGTAAAATTAAATACACAAGTTCAGAAATTATTAATTATGTTGCTTTTTATTGTTATTGACTTATTAGTCATAATTAAACAAAAATGTTTAGGAATTTAACTCAACATATACATTTCAAAAATGTCTGGCTGATCAGAAAATGTTTAGGGAATGAACAAAAAAGCGTTAAGTAGTAATCTCTTTGAAAAGTCTCTTGAGATGAGTTAGCATTATGACCAACACAATTAAAATAGAATAACCAAAGCATTTCATGATTGGACTGTCATCATATTGTACTTACTAAGGGTAAAGATGATTTATTAAGTAAGTTAGGAATTGTGTTTGACTTCTAATTCAAAGTCTAGACATAACAGTGACCTACTAAAGTTGAAATCTAGAGGTTTGCAGTTCAGGAATGAAATGGCAGTCTCACAGAATCATCTGAAACCTAGGCTGTTTGTAACTTTCTGCTTAAATGGTCTTAGCATAAGGTTTCTATGCTCAAGGCTCCCTTGTTGTTCAAAAAGGTGGCAGGGACCCCAGCCATCTTAATCATAAAACAAGATTTCCCAGAAGCCTCACCCAAGAACTTCTGCTTTTATATTACTCTGTTTCCTTACAAAAGAGATGAGAAAAAGGTACCTTTCGACTGGGAACATCAACCAAGTTTTCTCTTAATAAGGAAAAAGGGAGAATGGATATTATGCAGAAAATCAACAGATACTACCTAATAAATTAAATATCCTTAAGGCCACATATAAGACAATTATTTTGATT
This sequence comes from Eidolon dupreanum, assembly GCA_028627145.1. Taxonomy (NCBI): domain Eukaryota; kingdom Metazoa; phylum Chordata; class Mammalia; order Chiroptera; family Pteropodidae; genus Eidolon; species Eidolon dupreanum. The sequence goes on along the minus strand of CM053502.1, from coordinate 114,462,986 downwards.
TTCTTTTTTTTTCTTTTAGCACCATCGTATGTTCTCTCTTTAAGAGGAAAAAAAGATATTATTACAGAGCAATTCAAGCTGCATGCTTACTTTGATCTAAACTTGAGAACTGACATAACGATATATTTAAGTAAGCCCAAGTACATTCCAGTAAACTATGGAAAGACTTTAGACCTATGTGGAAACATTAAAAAGAATATTCAAATAGTGAGAAATATATTGATTTTATATGCCAAAACATATTTGTAATGTCAGATGAGAAATAATAAGTCTTACGGCATCTTCATAAAGGTCCTCAGAGTAGCAATTATAAATTTTATGCTCCCAGCTCTATTTTGGAATACCTATTGTTGACTCATAATGCACGTATATAGTGATTTTACTGCTGTGATCCTCACACCATGCTTGGCCTTGACTCTATGACGTAAAAGTAAACTATCATAACCCCCATCCTCAAAAAGCCATAGAGCATTAGAATTTTGCTTTATTAGCAAATATTAACACTTAACTATTAATTATTAAAGTTTTGCTGATATTTAAACTACTTTATAAAAACAGTAAAATTGGCAAGATAATATTAAATGTGCCCTGAAAGAAAAAGCTTTTCATAAAAATTATCTTTTTCAGATTTGAGACTGAAAAATATAAAATATTCTTATTGATATGACATTTAAATACAGATACAATGTTATGTTTTTAAATACAGTATTCAGAAAATTAGAAATTCAGAATAAGCTGACATTATATTTATGAGATGCAGAAATATCGTGATGTCTTTCTTGTGATATGTAGAACATTTTTCTCAAATTTGTAGTCAGTATAAACATGAAATTATTGTGAACTTTTATATTGTTTAAATTATTCACTCTTCCTGGAAGCATTTTCTAGGCTGCACATTTTCTAGGCTACCTATAATAGAAGATATACTAAAATTACTAAATACAACTTTTTTTAAGTACCACAAAGGCATAGGTACAGAGTAAAAATCACTAAAGATATTAAAATTTGAGCCAGCTTACAATCAGTGTTTTGTACATTATCTACAAGATGTTTAAAACATTCTCCTATGGGCTAAAATACTTTATCATTTTGATATGTTTTCCAAATTTGAGGATTAAGTACAACCTAATTTTGCTCAAATTACCCAATGCTTGCTTTAATTTCCAGATAAGAAAAAAACTTTCTCTAGACATTTAAAGAGTTTACGAATAAGATACATCAACATAATCTGTATATAAGGTCTCTTAAATAAATCTTCAGTTATGTTTAGGCATGAAATTTTTATCTTGGGTAGACCTTAAGAGATAGAATGAAATTTCAATAACTGTCAAATGTGAACTGATTCGTTTCCCTTGTGCGTAATATATGTATTATGCAATAGTAAATAAATTCTGAGGATTAAGATTATGTAATAATACTATGTAATGCTATGAGGTACTTAATAAATATCTTTTAAATATAAATATATTTTAAAAATAAAAATAGATTTTTAAAATTTTTGGAAATAATAGAAATTCACACTTAATTGCTAATAAAAGTAACAATTCGAAAGAGAATAATAAAGTGACAATCATCTTGTCATACCTCTATCTGAAGAATATCGATGGTTAGCATTTTGGCACATATCCTTCTGAACTTTTCAGTTAAATATAACTTGGACTTTTTTTAAAGTATACAACTTCTTGCATAGCTAAGTCTGTCTATGTGTTTCCTTTACATAGCAATATTGAATAGCAATTTGGTTGAGCATAGAAATCTGGTTTTGCAACCTATATTCTGTTGAAATTCTCCAAACATTTCTTCATCATCTTCTGGTGATGAAGCGCTGATAAAAAAAAAAAAAAAAAAAAGCATTTCGTGGACTCTGTTTCCCTTGTTGAAAGTAATCTGTTTTTTTTTTCCTCTGTTTCAGTTCTTATAGGATTAAATATATATATATATATTTAATATATATATATATATATTATATATATATATATATATCCTGGAAATAAAATGAACAAACAAGTATGATAGTCTATACTTATAATATTTATTTTCTCATCAATTGGCCTAGAATTTGTAAACTCTTTCAATAAGTAAACTTGTATTTTCTTCAATGCAGTAAAGTTTTCTTCATTTATATTATTGATTATTGCATATCTTCTGGCTTTTTTCTCCAGAATACCTACAAATTTGTTATATATTTATATCTTTGTTTCTTTTCCTGCTTCTCTTTAATTCTATGGAATTCTTAATTCTGTACTTTCTACAGCTGGTTCAATATTCTGCAGAATGATTGCTTTTTCTTAGTTAATTCTAGAATGAATTTAAGTGTTGATATTTTAATACTTCCTTGCATTCTTGTCTCATTCAAATGTCTCTTGGAACTCTGACTTCATAGTAAACTATACCATTCATTGATTCCTCACCGCACCTAGTTTCATGCCCTTACCAATTTTTCTTCAATTCTCAAATTTTCTTCTTCCTGTAAAGAAATCCTTCTCTGTGGTATTTTATTGTTTTTGTTGGTTGGTTGATTCTTTTTTTTTTTTTTTTGGCAACAACAGATCTTTTTATCTTGTTATAGTGTTTTTAAACTTTCTTCAATTTGGATTTTTTTTTCTCATTTACTGATTTCAAGTCAGATTACCAGAATTAGACTCACAAAATTAATTCAGAAATTAAATGTAACCTGTCTTAATTTGTAATATTCATTCTGGCTTTTGGAAGATAAATAATAAAATTTTCATATTTGTCACATTTCTAAGACGTACATAATATTATTATAAATTTTGTTTTAATGAGTAGAATATGCACTAGTAATACTTCATAAATATACTAATATGCTCACACAAAATGGACTCTGTAAACACTAACTATAGTGAATATGTAGGCAAGGCTGAAAGTCAGTAAACCAGGATAGTTACGAGAGCTAGTAAACATTGAATTTACCATACTTTATCAAGTCTAAAAAGAACGTTTTTGTCTACATTTGAACATCTGTGAAATGGGGCTGATTCTATAATTACTAGTGTAAGTTGTGATGTGGTTGTAACTTCTTACTCATATCTTTATACATCTTGAAAAAAACCTGGAAGAATATTGCTTTGGAGAAAAACACCACAGATAACAGTGGCGCACTCTTATAAAATGTTATATAACTCATGCTCTGAGTGACACAGATGATGATGTGTGAGAAAATATGAAAATTCGTGTCTATGTTGAAAGTGATTCAGAAAACGAAGATTTTTACTATAAAGAAATGTCACAAATTTACTTTTACCAATTAATTTTGCTTTTGTATGTATGCATAAAAGTGACATAATAAAAATATTTATATTTCCATATGTCTCTAAGAGCTCTTTCAATGGAATAATATAAAATTCTACATAATGAGAAAGAATTGTGCCAATTTAATTGGTAGCATTTTTTTTTTTTAGTGGTACATACATAAAATAATGGAGTCATTTTACTATTGATGAATTCTTAGATTGGATAAAATACAGCATACTTCCATACTGGTTGGTAGTTCTCATCTGAGCCCACTCAGTGGATCCTCTTTCTCACCACTGCCACTCATATCCTTCCTCTAGGACCTTCTGAGATCTTTCCACAGTGCAGCAGTGGACCTTCAAAACCAGCTTCAACACGATTGTCTGTTCTAATTGGTTGAGGCCATTTTCTGGGAATGAGCCTGAGACTTTTTTTTTTTAATTTAATTTCATTATTAGTTTTAGGTATATAGTACATTGGTTAGACATTTATACAGTTTAAAAAATGATCTCCCTAATTACTCTTTCTCTCCTCTGGCTCTACACATAGCCATTATATTACTGCTGACTGCATTCCCTATGCCTGTTTGAATAGCAGAACCACGAAGCAACTGTCTGTTATCATGGAAGAGATACCAAACCTTAGAATTTCTGTCAACCGTCAGACCTCACTAGAAAGCATGATCAGATTTGAAAATCTGAATTTTAGTTACACAGTATGGTGCAATGGCACATATAAATAAAAGAAAATATTTAAATATTCTGTACAACTATATAATTACAAATCTGCAGACCCAAAACCTGCACTCAAGATTGAATTCTCAGTTGAATACGGAAATATAATTTTAGAAAATGAACATGAAAAAGTTTTTAAGGTCATCATGTCCCTCCAATCAATTTTCTCCTGCTTATTAGTTCATGCGCTCAAAGTTTATTTTAGTCTAGGGAAAGGCTGCCATGAAACCACACTCCCTCTGCTTTTCTTTTCTATTGGAACAGGCCATCTGTAATCTGTACAGGGGAGGCAGAAAATCGTAACACTGAAGCATTCATTGAACATTTACTAGGAGTCTAAGAAAAAGCATTTACATTATCTCTAAATTATTTTTGGCATAGCTGGTAATGCACTCTTGTGCTTCAGAAACAATATCAATGGAAACTTCGTTTTGATGCTATATTATAATATGAGATCCCAAAGGCTTGAATAATTTCTGTCACCAACTCTAAATAAATCCTTTAATTTTATGCTACTTTATCCATGGCATATTTGCATCTCTTACTTCTAACAGTATATATTATTGTATCATATGCCAAATGAACAGCCTTGTATATAAAACTTTGGACCAAATTTGGAGAGTAGCTAAATAATATTTTCCTTTAAAAATTCTCTTTTTATTTATATTAATTTTAAATATTAAATTTGTTTCTAAATGGTTCAAGCCTTCACATTGGTTCAAAAACCATAACTTATAAAATATATTCATTAAGAAGTCTCATGGTTACCCCGGCCCATTATCTTAAATCCTTCAGCCCTCTTATAGGTAAAAACTTTTGAAAAAAAGTTTTGAAATAATTTCAGAATTACATAAAAGTTTCAAAAATGGTACATAGAATTCCTACATCCCCACACCCACCTTTCCCTTATATTAACATCTAATATATCCGTGGAACTATTTATCAAAACTGAGAAATTCACATTGGTGCAATGCCATTTTTTTCTCACTAATGTTGTTTCCCTGTTTCTGAATATAATCCTGGATCTCACATTGCATTTAGGTGGCATGTCTCCTTGGTCTTCTACACTTTGTGTGATAGTTTCTCAGTCTCTTCTTATCATTATCATTCATGACTCTGATGTATTTAAGAATACTGCTCAGATATTTTGTAGAATGTTTCCTCCTGATAGCCTTGCCTTTTCCCTCCTGTTAAAGAAATGGAATTCTACAATATGTAGCCTTTTGGGTCTGCCTTCTTTCACAAAGCTGCTAAAGAGAAAATCACAGGCCCCACATAGTATCACCTGTACTAAAGCCCATGATACCCAATTTAAATTCAATACCTGACTTAATTATTGTTTCAGCCTCTCCCAGAAATATTATCTTAGCCAACCAGTCTGGAATTTTCTGGTCAACACCAATGAGGTAATGTCATGTGGGCCCTCTCCATCCCTCACAGAAAGAAGAAACAAGCTACATGATTGCCATTCCCTTGCCATTCTCTTTCCCCAAAATATGTCCTGGTCTAAAAATAGTTCCTTTTTTTTCTTTTGCTAATAGCTCTTTTGTCCCACACTTCTTCTTATAAAAACCTTTCACTTTGGACAACCCCTCAGAGTACCCTTCTAATTGCCAGATGTAATACTGCCACGATTCACGAATCACTTAATAGAGCCAATTAGATCTTCAAACTTACTTGGTTGAATTTTGCCTTTAATGTGACAAAATGCATTTAAAATTCATCCATGTTGTTTCATGAATCAGTAGTTGATTCCTTCTTCTTGCTGAATGATATTCCATTGTATGTATGTACTACAGTTGGTTTATTCATTCATTGATTGAAAGCCATCTATGTTGTTTCCAATTTTTGGCAATTATGAATAAAACTACTTATAAACTTTCATGTACGGTTTTTCTGTGAATCTAAATATCATTTATCTTGGAGATAACTTAGAATGGAATGCTAAATCATAGGTATACATTCTATTTTATAATAAATCTGCATATCTGTTTTCCAAAGCAGCTGTGCTGTTTTGTATTTGCACCAAGAGTCCCAGTTCCTCTGCATCCTTGTCAGCACTCAATATTTCCAGGATTTTTGTCAGACATTCTAGTAGCTATTTGGTAATATCTCATCGTGATTTAATTTACATTTCCCTGATAGTTAATGACATTGACATTGTTTTATATGCTTATATTTCAACCATTTATCTTCTTTGATGAAGGATCTGTTTCAGTCATTTGAGACTTGTTTTGTGTCTGACATATATTCTATGTTTGTAAGTATGACTTGGGAGATGTGGGAATGTAAGGCTTAGATGACAAATTAATTTGAGATACACCAAAAATAAGGTTCCATGTGTCCTTGAAGAGAATACACATTCTGTAGTTATTGGTATAGAATGTTGTCTGTGTCATTTAGTTGAAATTAAACATTGTCTATGTCATTTAGTTTGGTTAAGTATATTCTCCAAATATTCTCACTAATTTTTTTCTGCTTATTTTGTCATTTTAACAGTTGTTCATTTTATCAGCTACTGAGAAAGCTGTGTTAAAATCTCTAAATTTGATTATGACCTTGTCTAGTACTTCTTTTAGTTCCATCAAATTTTGTTTCATATAGTTTGAGGCTATAGTATTAAGATTCTCATGTCTCTCTGTTGGATCAATGCTTACTACATTAAAGTCACTTTTAAATAGTAAGTAGCTACATAATCTTTCTTATGGCTACTATTTACATGCTACACCATTTTCCTATCATTTAGCTTTTAAATATTTCTCTTTTTTAATTAAAGTATGTATTCTATAAAGGTATATAGTTAGATCTAGTTTTTTAAATCTTCGATAATTTTTAAAGTTGCCATGTTGAATCTATTTAAAATTATTGAAATTACTAATACAGTTGGGTTTAAGTGTACTGTCATGCTGTTTGTTTTCTTTTTTCTCTATCTTTCATTGTTTCTTCATCTTATCTAGCTTTTATATATTAATCAATTATTTGTATTATTCTATTAACATCTTTGTATTAATTTTTAATTACTACCTTAGAGACTTTATAAGATACATTCTTCATTTTTTTGGAGTATATACCCTTGACTTTTTAGAATATAATTTAAATACCTTTATCAATTCTTGAATAATGCAAAACTTTTACTATATAGTTCACTTTTTTCTTCTTTTTGGTAGCAGCCCTTCATGTTATTGCAGTCCTTTATTTTTATGTATGTTATAAACCTTATAATGCATTATTTTTATCATAATTTTAAATAGCTAATATTCTTTCATATTTCCTCATTTATCTGCACTCTCCCATGCTCTTCATTTCATCTTTCAATCTGTGCTTCCAGTTGGTGTCATTTTCATTCAGCCTGAAGAACTTCCTTTATTATTTCTTGTAGTCTCGTCCTACTATCGACAAACCTTTTCACCTTCCGTTTGTATGAAAACATTTATATTTGACCTCCATATTTGGAGGGTATTAACTCTAGGTATGAAATTCTAGCTTGATTTAAAAAAAAAAAAAACCTTTCAGCTATTATAAGATATTATTGCATTATCTCCTACATTTTATAGTTTTTGTCTAAAAGTCAGTCTCAGCCTTACTGTATTTCCTTGAAGGTCATGTGTCTTTTTCTCTGTCAGTTTTAATAATTTTTTCTTTGTCATGGTTTTTTTTTTTAACAGTTTGACTATTATATGCTTGCTGTGGCTTTCTTTTTATTTATTCTGGCTGGAGTTCTTAGAGCTTCTTCAATGCTGTCTTTGTTGGATGTATTCATCCAAAATATTTATTTCTAGAAATTATTGAAAATTATCTCTTAAAATACTTTATTTTCCACTCTTGTTCCTCTCTTTTTGTGAATATATTTTAGATTATTTGACCCACTATCAGATTTTTACATTCTGTTTTTTTTCTTTTTACTTTTCTTCTCCCTGTGCTTTAGTTTAGACATTTTGTTTTGACTTTGTGAGTTTACTAATTCTGCCTTCTGCTGTTTCTAATGTGCTATTACACCCAACCAGTAGGTACAAAATACCAAATGTTGTATGTTTCTTTCTAGAGTTCCTATTTGACTCTGTTCTTAAAGATTTCCATTCATTATTGAAATTCTATTTTTATCTATTTTGTCCATTTTCCTTTTGTTTTTCTTAACATATTAATCATAGTTATTTTAAAGTTCTTTTCTTCTAACTCTAATATTTGGATTATGTGTGGATTTACTTCTATTGTCTAATTTTTTAGTTATTATTGTTCAGATTTTTTATTGCCACTAAACATATATTCTTTTCATTGTGTATAAATGGACTCTAGAAGCTCCAGATGATATTATTTTGCCCAGAGATTATTCACCCTTTCCCAATTAGGCAGAATACATACAGAGCTGACTATGTCAATCGTCAGACATTAGGCTGATTTGTAGTTAGACTTAGTCTGTCTGTAATTTGTCTCGTACTTTAGTTTTGCCATCCTGGCCTTTTGATTGAGAACTTAGAAGATCTCTGTCTTCTCAGGGAAGACCAGTCATATGTTTCAGGTAGGCCCCTTCTCTTTAGAGGAACTTTTTGCTTTAAGAACTCCAAACTGTGGGGGATTTCAATTTGCCTATTAGAATTTTCCTGTCCACACCCCTAGTTTTTTATTTTGCTACAACACGTAGCAAATGTCCACAGAGAAAACTGGCCATACATTTGAGATGTTTATAGATTCAAAACTTTCACACTGGCCTCAGTGACTATCAAAAGCTTTGCTTTTTTCTTTTTTCTCTGTCAAATCCCTCTGCCTGGACCAAATCTAATCCACAACTTTGCCCAGAATGAGCAAATGCCTCAAGGAAATAAAAAACAAACAAACAAACAACAACAACAACAACAACAACAACAACAACAAACAGCACTCATCTGCTGGTTTTACTTCTCTGGGATTTTAATTTGTTTAATTCTTCACTTTCAGAATGTTAATCTGTCATGGTTTCCTATATTTTACTCAGGAGCAGAACTCATTACTCAAGAGCAGAACCTACATCTCAGAACCCATTCTGAACTTGAAACAGATGTAGATTAGTTTCTGAAATATGATTGAAGCTGAAAGATGTAATCCTTAAAAGATGTTAATGGCTGTGTTTTCACATGGTGTAAATTAAACCTACCTACAGTGACAGATAAAATAAGCCAACATGCAGACAACAACCAAACAGTAAAGGGAGAGAGTCCTGATGGTGTTCCAGAATGCTGGTTGTTCCTAAGGCTCAGCTGTATCTTTTCTTTGTCCAAAGCCTGGTGATTCAATAACTCTTTTGATTTTGAGGAATCCTACTCTCCTTGAAACAAATTCTCTTTTGCTTTTAAATATGATTAAATTGGTTTTCCATCACTTGCAATAAAATTCTTAATACTATACTTCATACTATTACATGTGTTGACACAAATAATAATGTTGTTAATATTGTCATTATTTTGGGTTTTTATTTTTTAAAGTTTACCCTGGATTTCTGTGACTATTTTGCAATAATGGTGACAACTGTGACATCTTGCTGCACACATGCTTACCTGACATAGTTTCTCATACATTTCTAATACGATGCTTCTAATATTCAGGGGTCTTGGAAATCTCATAGTCAAATATACTAGAAGTGTACATAATGTAAGAAGAAGTAAGATCTGAATGAGGCTAGGAGGAGCTCTCTTGTGCTTAAAGTGTAAAAGTTTTAGTGCATTGGAATTGAGATCTTTTTGTTTATATTCCTGGTTTTGGCAAGTTCTTAGTAAATGAACTTACCCAACTGCTGATTTCTGATTAACATAGCTTTTAAGAAACTTTATTTGGATGCTTTTCTCACCAGGAGTTGGCCCCTTTGGTAAATTACTGACCCACGGGGGCAAGATAAGTCAATTATGTTCAATACACAGGGAGAAAAAAGCAATTCAATTTTTTTAGATTATCTAACTTATATTCAAACTAACATGGCTAAAAATGGAGAACAGGAAATGTCACTGTATTTAACACATTACATCTGTAAAATTTTAAAAAAAGCTTTAATTTGTTGTTTTGGTTTTTATTCTATATATATATAGAGAGAGAATATATATTTTTTATTATATATCTATATATCTATCTCTATATCTATATCTCTATATCTATATCTCTATATATCTATATAGAGATATAGATATATTTGTGTGGCAGGCTTTGGGGGAAGTGTTAAGAATGAGGAAACAGGCAGGGGAAGGAAGAGGGAAAAGAAAAAAGACAACAGATAAAATTGAAAAAATAAAATCACCCTGAAGGTAATTAACTGTGACCAGGAAGGCCAGTCAAGGAGCTTCTTGGGTAAGATTTAATCTGGTTTCTGTTTGGGCTGTAGACTTAGGAATATGTTGTATATCATCACTTATCAGCACTGCTTTGGAAGTGATAACTTGCTGGCTAAACATGATCATGGTGCATAATTTTCTATTTGATTTTTACCGCAACCACCTTGTCCCCTACCCCTGAAAAATCTGAGGTAATATAACAAAAGATTATTCAAAAGACTTAAATAGCTATGAGCCGTGTTGTTACCTCACAAGCAGGAAGAAAGAAAGCCACAAGCAGCACGGTTAAAAGGGCTGCTAATGCTGAGCTGTGTGGCAGACTCAGTGTAAACTATTGGTAAAGAGCTAGGCCTTGAAATTAGAGAGTCTTGGATTCGAAATGTAGTTCTATAACTCACCAGCTGTCTGACATTGGCAAATTTACTTAAATTCCCTAAGCTTTAAATTTCTCGTCCAGAAAATAAAGATGATAATGACAACTCCTAGTGTTATAAGAATTAAATGAGCAAATGTATATGGAACACGTAGCATTAGGTTTAGTACATAGTGGAAAATAAAGGATAATGATTATTATTCATTAATTACAGGTGAAGAAACAGTAAAACAGCTTGGCTTTTGTTTATTTGTTCGTTTTTGTTTTTACAAGACTGGAACTAATCACAGAAAGTGATGCAATTTTTCCCAGTTGAACATAAGGCAAAACCCAATTTCTATTGTTTTTTTCCTTAGGCCAGTGGACTACCTCACTATTATATTCTTTGAATTGATTTTTCTGGAGTGACTTCATCTTGACCAGAGCTGCCTAATTATGCTGCCGACTTCAGGCAGCAAGTTGTTTCTAAGTTTGGTGGATTTACTGGCATTGTTTTTCTATCTAAAAATTTCTTATTATTGACACATCCCATTGTACAAGAAGAAAAGTTCAACACCCATCTGTCCCTCGCAACCTTGGCTTATGTAACTTTGTTTTAGATTAGAAATTTTCTTCTAAGACCTGAGTCTTCAGTCAGGAATTATGTGATTGAGACCTAAGATGGGAGTTAGCTCCTCTACTAGTTGGAACTGGGCTAGCTTTGAACCAGCAGTAATCTACCTATTGAGGGTGTCTGTTTAAAGTAGCAAAGTGGCTGTTACTACAAGGACAGGCATTAGAAAGAATCTATGTCATATAGATTTGCTCTATTTTTTGTTTACATTCTTTTTTATAAATACACAATATTTGTATCTATACATAAGCATATAGCAGAGTTACTAATTCTCAGAGATTAATTTATGGCAGGCAGCCTAGCACTTAGAAAATAAAGCACTTAATTTTAGTATTTGGCAAGGCTTAAACATACCTTATGAAGTGTACAACCCATAAGTACTATGACACAGGTATCAAGTCAAAGGCCTAATGTGGGGTCAATGAATATGGACAGAAACACTGACACAGGGTTTGTTAACCCCCAGAAGTTGTCTGCAAAAATTGTATGTATACATCTGTATGTATGCAAATATTCATTTATCTAAACATTTCCATAGTTTCATCAAGTAAGGTATAAGACTTGTACTTTCATTATTACCAATTAATTTTTAAAAGATAGTTACTGGAGGAATATAAGAGGAACCAACAAAGGGCTAAAACTACATTTGAGGATGTACAAATTTCAAGGTCTGCTGTCCATTTCCTGGGTGGGAGTTAAAATACAAAAAGAAACACAAAAACAGTAGTCATAGATTGTGGAAACAGGATTTGCAATAAGAAGTAGCTTGCCAGGTCCCCACATTTTGTGGTTAGGAACTGCTTGTGGATTTTTCAAGCGGTGGGGATAGAGGATGTGAGATTGCATTTTCCTTTATCAAAGTGGCAAAGCAACTAGAACGTGAGTGTTCTAGCTTTTTAATTTCAGCAAAGCAAACATAAACTTTCAAATACTTTCTTTTTCTTTGCTCCTGTGCCTAGACCTCTCTTGAGGCATTTTCTGGGAAATGCTGGGAAGACTAGGTATGTTGCAAGCATGACCCAAGTGCCCCAGACCAAGAGGATCTGGCTAGCATTCAGCCCAGAGAGAGTTGAGTTGCAGCAAGTTCTGTGGAGTGTCGGTTGTGATTTCATGGAGGTGGAGGCTGTAACTCTTTATAGCATTCAGTCTAGTTAGCGTCTGCTACAAATTTGGAAGTCTGTGTCTCTTCCTTGCAGAAATGCCTCAGCACCGTATCTTTCTAACACGGGCAAGGTGTCTTTGAGAGGCGATTCTTCTCTGGTCCCTTTGCAGCTCACCATCGTGTCAGGCTTCGAGTCTACTCACTGTGATTCTAGCGTTATCCTCACCCTCTTCAGCTTCTCCTGAAAGCCCACCCCCATGAAGCTGATGGAGGGAGCACATTAACGCACAGTTCTTGTGCCAGGTGGTCAAACAGGAGATCATCTCTACCCAACTAACTTTTGCTGCGCTCTGATATCCGATCTCGATCCCCGTTCCGTCCTTGCCTCTTGTGCTGTCTGCGTAGGCTGAATTTCACGAAAACTTTAAGAGGGGTTCCTCCTAGCGCTGCTGGGGACAGTGCCTAGGGGCCGGTTTTCCACAGAGGAAACCCAGACACAGACGACTTTAAAGGTTTCCTGCTCTCTTGATTGTTTCACACACATGTGCCCATGTGCAAACAGCTACATTTTATGTTTTAAAGTGCGAAAGGAGCGAGTGAAATGTGGGAACCAAGTTAATGAAAAGTGATTCTCCACTAAACTGTCAAAATCCCGTCTGTACGACGGCTGGGTGTTCAAGTACTTCTTAACCAAAGAGGGGGAAAGTCAAACTCCGCCTACATGTGGCATATTCTACTGCAGGGTCTGGGACTCCGAGAAGCAGTGAAAAAGTGGCTGGAGAAAGCTACAGGTTTCCCCATCCCTGAAGCCAAATCCTAGAAGGAGCAAGTGGGTTTCTCCCTTTCACGCTCCTGGAGCAGAAAACAAACAAACAGAAAAAGTAGATTGTAACATCCCTCTCTACCTTCCTCTGCCTCGCATCCCTTCAACAGTTCTCTCTAATCTTGCCTGCTCCCATAAAATAGCGGGAATAGTTTCCTGGCAAATCCCTCACTTGCAACCGCAAAATTTTTGCTTCATCCTGGCCAACGCCCCCACCTAGTGGTTTAGATTTGCCTGCTTTGCTTCCTTCTGCTGTGATTCTAAGAGAAAGTCGCAATTTTCAAATAATTAAGTCTAGCTAGACACCTGATATGGGTGGTTGGAGTGAAAGGATGGGATGGACCACTTAAAATGTGGTACAAAGGTTTTATATTACCTGCCTAGCGCTGGATACTAGGAAACAGAGGAGAGGAAAGAGAAGGTTGTAAGTTTATCCTCAGAGTGAGTGCTGCAACCCAGATGCAGCCAGAGGATGTTGGAGAGCTGCCGCCTAGTTAAAGGAGTACCCTCACTGTTAATGCATGAATGTGTTTTATTTTCGTCATAACACTTAACAGTATATGAAAGCACGTTAATTATTTACTTGTTCATGTGATTATTGTTTGTCTGCCTCTTCTAAAATGTACACTGCTTGAAAACTGGGTCTGGGTTTACCCCATTGGCTGATATATTCTAAGCCTAGTATTTCCCTCATAGAGTAGGCACTCTCTTTTGGCCTGCCTGCCTGGTTTACAGAGGAGGAATTAAAGGAAATTGGACTAGGGTTGTGTCACCCTGGGTAAGAAGCTCTTCTTTCAAAGGTTCTCAATTATTCTGGGAGAGCCAGATAATCTCCAGCTCTAGATAGAGTAACAGTCTTTAAAAAATGCTTACATTTAACCCGATAAAGTCAATTGCAATGTAGTTTTTTTGTTGTTTTCTTTCCTTCCTTCCTTCCTTCCTTCCTTCCTTCCTTCCTTCCTTCCTTCCTTCCTTCCTTCCTTCCTTCCTTTCTTTCTTTCTTTCTTTCTTTCTTTCTTTCTTTCTTTCTTTCTTTCTTTCTTTCTTTCTTTCTTTCTTTCTTTCTTTCTTATTAGATGCATTCTACCTGCCAAACACTGAGGTAGGCCCTGGGAACTCATAGCTGGGATCACTTAGCTCTCAGGGCTGAAAGTACATTATTCTTTTCTGCAGCTTTTTAAAAAACTCTCTCTGACTTGTGCTTCTGCCCTACATTTTTTTCTGTTAAGGTTGGAGTCGGATCTGAGCACAGGGGGATCTGTTCCAGGGTCATAGGACCTAAGTATTGGTATTGCTGCATATGATTGATACCCTGATGCATTTGTTGAAGGTGAAAAAGATGAACTGATGGTGTTGGTGGTGACAGTCCCAGAGCCATTTTTTTTTTTCTTGAATAATGATGGCCTCCTTTCTGAGCAGGTTGTGGAAGGCAACGTGCTCACTGTGAACTGTTTTCCAAAGGCACTGCACTGCTGAGCTGCTGGAGCAGGAGGGTGTAACAAAAGGTTTAATTTCCCATACAGTGAGCTTCCTTGTGATACTTTTACATTTTTGCAGACAGCTTTTTTTTTCTTGTTGACACACAGTTAAAGGGGAGGGGTTGAAAGAAAAGCACATATTTCTAAAACCAGATATGAAAAATTAGTTTGTATTGTACCAAGAGTTAAGTATGACTTGAGGCCGGAAGTATAAAAAGCACTGTTGGCCCTTTACTTCTAAGGCTATATTACTGGCGCCTCCTTCTAACCTGGGTGTGGCCCACAGAACTGGATAAAATTCCAGAGCGGAGAGGTCAGAGACTGGAGCTGGCTCCAGTTAGCACCGGCCTGCCTGAGTGGGAGGTGGTAGGTAGTTGCCTAGGAAGGAGCTCAGTCATTGTGCCTGTTTCCCCAGTTGAGAGTGTGGGTCTAACTGGAGGGACACACCGCAAGCTCGGAAGGAGAGAGAGCCAAGGACAGGACGCCCTCATCACCATTCTCCGCCAAAACTGCGGCACCTGGGTGTCAGGATCAGAAGGGGGGCCAGGGTATGGGAAATGAGGAAAGAGGGCGGTAGGACCCGGCGGGAGCTTCCTTGGTCGGGGAGGGAACCCGGCGGGAGGCTAGGAGGGAGGGCAGAAAAGGGAAGGTGATGGGGAGCGAGCAACCGCACTCACCGCGCCGCACGAGTTGCACGGCTTGGGCGGACCGGACTGGACTGTATAAAAGGAGCCCATCAGCTTCGTGGCTCATACGCTCCTCCTGGGTTGGTGCACACCGCTTCCCTCCAGCTTACCCAGAAAGCTGCCCCTTCCCCGCGTGCCAAGCTAGGTTCCCCAGACCAGTGCTGCCCAGCGGCATGACTCCGAGCGGTGCCAGTGGGACCGAGGTGGCCGCGGCGGCAACGCGGTGCGAGCAGCCCCAGCCCCAGCCCTCGAGTTCCCCCTGGTGCGGCCCCGTCTCCGCGGGGCAGCTAGCCGGAGTGGCCAGCGCGTGAAAAGAAGGGAGGGCAGAGCTCCGGCGCGAGGCGCAGCGCAGCACATCTCCCAGACTTCACCCCACCCAACTCTGGCGGCCGCAGCCGCCGCAGGAAACTGCCACAGCCTGGGGAAGGGGGCGGGAATGCAAGACCAGGACCCCTCGCTGGCCCGCACGCTTTGGTCTCAACACCTAGGAAACTCCTGCGGGCGATTCTGCAGATCAAGGAGCGCCCGGGTTAGGAGACGCTCAGCCCCGAGCAATTGGGGGTAAGAGACCCCACCTGACTAATGCTCCCTGCTCAAACAATAAATCACCCTCCACCACTAGACACTCAGGTGGAAGCTGGAGCGGGGCTCGGTGGGCCAGTCTTTAGCAAGACCGGGCGTGGAGAAGAGCAGCCAGAGACGCGGCGACAGCGCAAGGCGCACTGGAAGTGTAGGGGACGCGCTCGCCTGCCTCGGCTGCCGCGCCCTTGACCTCTTGTTTCAGCTGGGGACGTGGGTGGAGGAGTAACTGAGGAACCCACGGAACTAACTAGCAACCGGGGGACAAGACCGTGGTCTCTTGTACGGTCCTTCCGCCTTTTCCCTTGTCCGTTCCATGCTTGAGAGCTGCGCCCGGGGCGAGGAGAGACATGGAGGAAACCAGCGCTCAGTGCGCCCCGCCGCTGCCTGCGGGCTCCCAGAATGGGGTTTCTCAAGCCAACCTTTCCGCTGCTCCCTCCCAAAACTGCAGCGCCGAGGGCTACATTTATCAGGACTCCATCGCCTTGCCCTGGAAAGTACTACTGGTCATGCTGCTGGCGCTCATCACCTTGGCCACCACGCTCTCCAACGCGTTTGTGATCGCCACTGTGTACCGGACACGGAAGCTACATACCCCGGCCAACTACCTGATTGCCTCCCTGGCGGTCACCGACCTGCTCGTATCCATCCTGGTGATGCCCATCAGCACCATGTATACGGTCACTGGCCGCTGGACCTTGGGCCAAGTGGTCTGCGACTTGTGGCTGTCGTCGGACATCACCTGTTGCACTGCTTCCATTCTGCACCTGTGTGTCATCGCCCTGGACCGCTACTGGGCCATCACCGACGCCGTGGAGTACTCAGCTAAAAGGACTCCCAGGAGGGCAGCGGTCATGATCGTGCTGGTGTGGGTTTTCTCCATCTCCATCTCACTGCCACCCTTCTTCTGGCGTCAAGCCAAAGCCGAGGAGGAGGTGTCGGACTGTGTAGTGAACACCGATCACATCCTCTATACGGTCTACTCCACGGTGGGCGCTTTCTACTTCCCCACCCTGCTCCTCATCGCCCTCTACGGCCGCATCTATGTGGAAGCCCGCTCACGGATTTTGAAACAGACTCCCAATAAGACCGGCAAGCGTTTGACCCGAGCCCAGCTGATAACCGACTCCCCTGGGTCCACGTCTTCGGTCACCTCCATTAACTCGCGGGCTCCCGACGTGCCCAGCGAATCCGGATCTCCTGTGTACGTGAACCAAGTCAAAGTGCGGGTCTCTGACGCCCTGCTGGAAAAGAAGAAACTCATGGCCGCTAGGGAGCGCAAAGCCACCAAGACCCTGGGGATCATTTTGGGAGCGTTTATTGTGTGTTGGCTCCCCTTCTTCATCATCTCTCTGGTGATGCCTATCTGCAAGCATGCCTGCTGGTTCCACCTGGCCATCTTTGACTTCTTCACGTGGCTGGGCTATCTCAACTCCCTCATCAACCCCATTATCTATACCATGTCCAATGAGGACTTCAAACAAGCGTTCCATAAACTGATACGTTTTAAGTGCACACGTTGACTTGTCAATTGCATTGGGGTCGCCTAAGCGGCCATTGGGGACCATGTTGTGTCTGGTTCCACAGGTAGGTCGACTCTTCTTTCCCTGTTACTGGGTCAGAGTGAGGCGCCCTCTTCTAGGCAAGGGCAATGGATCCTAAGAAGCCAGGACAGCCTTGAGAGAGAGAGCTCTGAAAGAACTGTTCAAAATAAGATAAAGCTTCCCGGCTGAGGAGGAGGCTCACTTTTTCCCCTCAAACCCCAGGTTCAGCACTGACCCTGCGGCAGCCAATCACAAGGGGGGCGGGGTTGCAACTTTTTAAAAATCTGTAATGGAAAGGTGATTTCTGCCCTGCTTTGGTGTCATGGATGATGCCTTCTAGAACCAGTGGTACCTGTAGTTGTTGTCTGAAGCCTGTCTGAGACAGATACATACAGCCTGGCAGTACTTGAACTAGACACTTAACACCCTGTGCTTTGGGGAGAACTTTACGTTACAGCTTCATATAAGAACAGTTACTTTGGCATCCTTCAGTCTTCAGTTTTTTGTTTACTTAAACTTGGTTGGAGAAACTTGTGGATTTGGTGCTTCAAACCCCATGTGTGGCTTGGATGGCACAGAGAAACCTTGAAGAGTTAACAGCAAAATTCTGATACTAAGATCTCTATTTTTATTATAATTGAAACTATATGGGGTGGGTGGGTGGGAATGGGTGATGGGGAATGTTAAATTGAGAACCAACACTTATGATTGTTTATTTTCTGCAGATTTGTAATTTTAAAATTCCTATTTACTGATTGTCAAACCACATTTCTAACAACTTAAACAAAACATTATGTGTGCTAGTGCCAAAGTCTGCAGATTGCTTTTATTTTTCCTCCTAATTTCAGGTACCTGTCATTTTACACATTTAAATCCCCATAAATGGAGGATATGATGGGTGACTCAGCCCAAGCTGCTGCTCAATTTCTTATTAAATGCAGTCGATTTAACTGGTGGTATTAGATGTATACTGCTCCTTAACAAGAAAAGTATCTTTATTCCTTATCCAATTCAGTGAGATGTGAAGGAGACTGATGAATAGGAATGGTTCTTATACAATTAAGGAATAAGGGGCAATAGGAGGATGTATATTTTGACTTGTAAAAAATCTTAAATGCATGAGACTTTTTTCTGATAGTCATTTGCACTCTCCTTCCCATCTGTAATTCCGTTGTGTGCTAACATATAAAGTAACCAAGAGAACTATATCCTTTCTCCAAAAATCTTCAAAATGCAGTAAGAACCCTAAAAACTATATTAAAGAAAAAAACTGATTTCTTTATCCTTTCTTTTGAAGTTTGGGTAGGAAAAAAGATGACTAGAAAATTACATTAAGGACTTTAGAAAAGCTTAGAGAAGCTAAAACTGAGCCTGTTTTCCTTATAACTCACAGACCCCAAACTCAGACTTACTAGGTAATCAGTAAATTGACAAGCTTTTGAAGTTCAGAGATTTGTCACTGATCTGACACCTCAATGAATATAATAACAGTAACACCTTAAATTTATCTGTCTTTTCAAATTGAAACAATACTTACTAGTTTCTCAAATTTACTTCAAGGACTCCACAACACAGGGCAAGATTATACACTAAAAGAGGAAAAATGCATTATCTAAATAAAAAGGAGTGGCCCTGAAAGGTTATCTGTACAGAAAATAATCTGTATGTGGAACATTTAATATGCCAAAGAAGATTCTCACTCCCTTGTTCAGAGAGCTTTCTGCAGTTGATACCTTTGTCTGCAGAAGCAAGTTTGTCTTTGTAAAATGAATTCACTCCCTGCTTGAAGCTCCCCAGTCCAGACTGTGAGACAATAGATGTATTGATCTGAAGTACACTGCTTGCCTGCTGTGCAGACCTTCATTCTAGGGTAATGACTCTTGATAGCATACTATTCAAGGGTTGACAGGTAAACTAAGTTAAAAAAAAAAAAAAAAAGGAATTTTAATAAACATTTACATCAGTTACTGGGGTAAAATAAAATTTTAGGAATTAGATAATCCTATACTTCTTCTGTATCCCTCAGTTTCTTTGTTCTTTTTTGGGTGACATTTCTCCTATGGAGAAATCTAAATACGATTGATAAGAGTGTGCATAAAGAATGGTATTTGTTCTTATATTATTATATTTGTTTTTGTTTATGCAACTATATTTTCTCTGGGCCTAAGGAGAAATTAAGTCAACCTCTAGGCACCTGAGGGGGAAAAATTAATTGGGACAAATAGCCACTTACAAATGATTTCTTTATTTGGTACCTACAATGATTGTGTCCTTATATTAACAAAACATGGTCAATTTAGTCAAAGGGAATGTTTGCCTTTCTTGTAGATTACTCACCTACATTTTTGCTTGACTATTTGGCTGAACTGACTGGATTCGGGGCACATTATGTGTAGTAGAAGCTTGCAAACCCTTGTATTTATAAGAGATCTAGAATCATCCAGCATTGCAAATGATTATGCAAAATGTATTGTTCATCCCAGGGGTACATAGTTAAGACTGTTAAGCTCCTTTTCAATTACTGCTGCCTATAGCATAGTTTGTTTCATAAACTAGACATATGGCTATTTTGCAGAACATGAAATGGAGATGGAAATGTTTAACTTTCATAGAAATGAAAATATATTTTCATTGTCTGTGGTAACAAATAACATTTTCCATATTGTTTAATTGCACAAATTTTCACACAAATATATGAATGTATGCTCATCCAAAAATACTGAGACTGTCTTGTGTTTCTAGGAATGTTAGAGTTTCCTTTTTAAAAATGGACACTGTATCCATGAATGAATGGTTATTGAATTCAACAAATTTCCTACAGAACAATAGCCTTCACTTTTCTCTGTATTATCTTGGTTTTATCTTCTTTAACCAGGAAACCCGGAGAGAACTATTATTCACTCAAACCGTAAAATCTCAGATTGTGTGTTCCATGGAGTTGCTGTGACTGAAAATTGCCTTTGGTGTTCCACCTTTCAACAAATGTGTATTTGGAAATGAAATTTAGGAAAATAATAAAATAAAAGTCCTTTTGTGTTCTAAAAAGATTTGGGTAGTAATTCTATTATTACAGAAAGATTGGTTCTTTGGATTCTGGGTGACCTTTAAGATTTTGAGCCTTCAAGAGAGAATAATTGATGATAAGTGATACTGTAGTGGACTAGCATATGCAGCCATGATTTGGGGGATTTAGTTTTTACCAGTAGGAATACTTTAAAAGGAATTAGATCTTGTTCTCACATTCTGCAAAGAGGGTAAGTCAGGTTCACTATCATAAGAATTTTCCAGATCGGCATTCTAGGATAGATAGTAAGATTTCAAGGTACTGTATGGTTCTTGAAATACAGACGAAGGAAAAAGAGGAGCTGAATTAGAAGCAGACTTGAGAAAGACATAAGAGAAGGAGACTGACTTTTCTGAACATTAGAGAAGTCAACAGAAAAATAGCTTTTGGAATCAGAAAGTCCTAGGTTTAAATTGCAAATAGAGCATGTTATAGCTATGTGGTTCTCCTCAAATGCAGCCTACTTGTAGTTTGTTGCAGAGGCTTAGAGACTATACATGTAAAGCACCTATCAAAATACCTGATGCTTTTTGGCTCTCAGAAGATGATACCTCTTTTTCAGCCATTTTTCCCCCATTGCAGATACAGGGCACTTATAGCATAGAAACTGAGGGCTATCTGAAAGAGATTAGGCTGAGGAAGAACAAACTGGACTGAATGGGAGAAACTTGGCTAAACTAGAAGTGACTGAAGTTTAGAAACCTTTCGCACTTACTTCCTTAGGTGACATATAGACCAAAGGCCAAAAGAGAACATGAGAGATGGTTTTTCTAGGCTCTAGTGGCCAAGGGGAAATTGACAAATATTTTATTTCCTATAGCATCCTCTTATTGACTTTTAATTTCTCCTTCTTCCTTGTCTAGAGATTTCCAGCTGTCTTCTCAGAGTCCAGAGTCCCTCACCACACCTACATCTTTTTCAGAGTCTTGTTTTCCTCTTCTCTGCTTTCTTCTTACCCATGCAAAGCCATGAATTATTTATAACTAATGATAATGTGTTGATTTAATTTTCTTATTTTATCTGCGGAGGGCTGATTAAGTAGCCCAGAGTTTTTACATTATATAAAAGGAAATTGTTGATCCAAATTAATGTGTAATTAGTAAGGGCAAAAGTTTCAAGTGAGGCATCTACTGGAGTTTAGAAGGGAAGAGGCTGGTCTGGGAAGAGATGAGGGGAGTGAAGTTTCTTCACCTTTCATCAAAGCCCATCCCTCAACATTCCACCAGGGGGCAGAGTGCCTCTGAGTTGTTTGAGAGATATCAGTGCTCACCTTTCTCAGTCTAATTCCCTCTTCTTGGATACTGCAAAGGGTATTAATGTCTCCAGACTCAATAAAAAGAAAAATCTATAAGCCATGGGAAGGAGGGCTTATTATTTATTTTACATAGTAGATTTTTCAGAGCTATAAGTTTACACAGAAGATCCCTAAAACAAACCTAAAGTTTTTATTCATGTATGCAAACTCAATTACTTTCTTATTCATCTTTAATTCTGGAGTAATGCTAAAATCTTAGTATTCTTAAAATATTGTGACTTTTGACTAGTGGGGCATTGGGTAAAGTCAAAGGTTAGAAGACAAATAATTTATATTCAAAGTAAAAGGAATTAATTATTTACTTAAATGTATCTTCACCACTATGTTTTTCTCATCACTGTTTTTTTCAAAATTTCATTGGTTTGAGATTGATATACCCATAGTTTAAAGGCAGAACACTTGCCATTTACCATTTAAAGAGAGGTGCTTTTTTCACACAGAAGTAAGGTGTACTCATATGTCAGTTTTTCCCAGAAGGCAGACTTTCAAGTCTGTGTAATTTTGGCATTTACTTTAAAAACAGGCATATATAAATGTGAGTACAATCTTATGTATCACAAAAATAAATTTCTGTCAGAAAATGATCATATAAAATGAAAAAATAAGTGAGGTCATATCATTGCATTCTTCCTTAACTGTTACTTCCTAGCATTTTTCATTGTCCCCAGTGGGGAGTTTTCTATGTGCCATTTCACACATCTGTCAGTAAAACTGAACTTTCAAAGTCAACATTCACATTTTAGGATTATACAAGGATTTTCACTGCTCCCTGAGAGAGAACCAGTCCCTGGAGCTGGGTCAGCTGACGAAAGGAATGTCTTAACAATAGTTCAAGCATAGTTTGTAAAACAAAATGCCCATTTCTT
Organism: Eidolon dupreanum; assembly: GCA_028627145.1. NCBI lineage: Eukaryota > Metazoa > Chordata > Mammalia > Chiroptera > Pteropodidae > Eidolon > Eidolon dupreanum. The sequence goes on along the minus strand of CM053502.1, from coordinate 114,440,261 downwards.
TTGACTTATTTGTACATATTTCAAAAGAGGAGAAATCTTTTTCAAAACTACTAACTATATGACAAGAATGGTCTTTTAATATTTCTTGTACTTAAAATGAACAGACAGTAATGTAGGAATCCATTTATGGTAAATGCTTAAAAGAATCTACATGTGGCTTGTTTAAATGATGCATGGAGGCATGAGTCACATCCTTTCTGACTCTGTGGGAACATTCCCACACATTGGCCTTTGATTGGTCAGCCAATATTGGGATCACTAGACTTCAGGATATCTTTTGCTCTCAAGTGTGGTGATGGGACTGCAGTGATAAGCCATTCACAAAGGCTTAGTTACTTGGTCCAGGAGCTACGCCCAGGGGACTTTTGTAAACACATCTGGTTGTCTCTTACCAGCCCATTTGCTAATTCAGTTTGTGATTATGTATCTAGACCTACAACTCTCTCTTTCATTCATCAATCCATTCTATTTCTTTGAAAATCTCAATGGATTCAGCCCTGGGCTGATATGATTTTGTAGAGAAATGGTTTTATGGCTCTTTATCTTTCCATCCCAGTCTTGCCTGGCTATAAGATCCTTGAGCCCACTTTCTCTCTCTCTCTTTTTTTTCTGCTCCTCAGAGGCCTTTCCCACAGAGTGTATTACATTGGGGTAGTCACGCAGTGGGAAGTTTGGAATCAGGTACTGCACACATGGGTAGAGCAAGAGCAAGTCTTTGAAATCAGAAAGAACAGAGCTTAAGTTCATATTTTCTAACCATGAGCAAGTTCCTCTGTAGATATAATAATACATACTTCTATGTTTGCAGGTAAAAATTAAATGGGATAATGTAGTTGTTTTCAACCTTGGCTTCACATTTTATTTATCAGGGGAGTTTTAAAAATACCTTTGCTCAGACTCTGTCTCAGACTAATTAAATTACATTATCTGAAGTTGGGCCTGATGTGCTTATTTAAAAAATTTCCCCTAGGCAATTCCAATGTGTGGCAGGGTCAGACCCACTGAGATATGCATATAAAGCTCATAAAATAATGCTGGGCACACGCAGGATCTGTAGGTGCAAAAGGGGTCCCTGAATGAAACTGAAAGTCACATGGATTTGTTTTTTAACATTGGTTCTTCTCAAAATTTAATGGACATATGAATCACCAGGGGAGTTGGTTAAAATGTAAATTCTAATTCAGCAGGTCTAGGTGAGATTCTGCATTCCTGAAGGGCTCTCAGGAGATGCTGATGATGCTGTCCCATTAACCACACTTACTTTGAGTAATAAGGATCTACAGGAAAGCATAGATTAGTTATAAAGCATTGGACATTTCCTAAGAGATATTTTAAACAAAACAAAACAAAAGCAACATAAAACTTGCAAACGAGAAAACGTGCTTTGTCATGTACAATAGGCTGTGTTTTCCTGAATTGTTCAAATAGTATTCATGTTTCAGCTTCAGCAGCTGTTAAATATTTCCTATTACATGCTTTCTTTCAGATTCTTCACATTTTCAGTCTATCCTAAGACGAAGACCTTATTTCTGGATCTGAATCAGCAAAGCATGACCCTCAGATTCAGCCCTTTGTTTTTATATCACTTTCAAATAAGGGCTTTGTCTTTTGTTTAAAAAAAAAATACATAAATATATTTAAAAATACAAAACAAATGATAAAACAATAAATAAAGCAAAGAAATAACAATTGTCAACATGGCAAATGGCACCATTTCTTTGGTAATCTATTTTATTTAGTCAACTCACTTGGATTTCTTCTGTTAACATGCACACATACACACAGAAATGCATTTACATGTTATATAGATTTTATCTTTTGTAAACACAAGTAATTATTTAATCAAAGGTGAAAGAGGTATGATTTCCATCCATTATATTTGATTTTTATTGCATTTTAGAGACAATATCATAGAGCAGTGATCCAACAGCCTTTGGATTTCAAGGAAAGCCCCTCCCTATTTTTATTCCCAAAATATTTTATGAGTTTTTTTTTCAGTTAAAGTAATTTATTTATGAGAAATGTTTGTTAATATCTTGGCACCCACCCATAAATCTGAAGACACTGTTGAGTTTCCTAGGTTGGGAATAGGAATCAAAGTTTCCTACTTCAGAATGAATCCTGTTTTTTAGTTTTTTACTTGAATGTTTAAAGTTAAATGAATAATGTCAGTGTCCAAGAAGATTTTTATTCTAGTGTACAAAACAAAGTATTTCATCTCCTGCATGTCTAATCATGATGCTTGGAGTTGGATTCTAGCAAAGACACACTGCTGGGAATTTAACTGCTGTATTTCAAAAGGCACAGAGGTTGGGGAGGAAACTATCACTGAACACTTACTCTGGGCCACAAACTTTAAAGAACCGCCCTCCAGCTTTAGTCCTCATAACACTATCATGAAATAGGTATTATTTTTCTTTTATTATTATGTTATCATCATCACAATCATGACCATGAATAAGATATCACAACAGTTTCATCCAGTTCTGTGGTTTAGAGAATTATGGCAACAGCCACAGTTGAATCATTTGTATTCAGATTTGGGAAGAAAACTGCATTATTAGATCTGTTTCACTTAGCCTTCAGGAATAGTGTTTCTAAATGATGATCTGAAGCATTAAAGTAGCCTAGAACTTTAGGGATTGATTTGTAAGTACAATGTTGTATCTAGGGGACACAGATTTCCTTCTTGGTCTGCTCCCAAATTCCTGTCTGTGTGACTATCTGTAATCTTGACCAACGAGGTTACACATCATGCCCATGGACCTCTTCCAAGGGAGTTGGTATGTACAAAAATGTACCTTTAAACTGCTGGATATGGCAGTATTAAATATAGATGCTTCTGCTGTGATGAGTAATGCATAACAGGAGGTATTTTTCCTTTTATGAAAATTTACCGAGGGATATATATGTTAAAAACTTGGGTACTTGGGCCATTATGCCCATTTTTACATGGAGTCAAATTTCTAAGTAAAAGTAAATTTAGGCAAGTAACAGGATGCTTGAAAATATTAGGGATGTTTCTGTATTACATAGGTAAAACTTTTAAACTAATGATTATTTTCTTTCTCTTTTACAATTGTGTGTTTTACTAGCACAGCCTCTCTTTGCCAAGAGCTTCACATTATTTTCCTCTCCCTTCTCTATTTCCCCCAACCCAAATCCTAAACATTACCACAAACAACAAAACCAATAAATCCTAAAGACAGGAACTTATCAATATTCACAAAACTGACTTAAAACAGAGTAGATATAAAAGAAAGATTTGCTATTGTTAAGGAGTAAACATTACAATAGTAAGTTTGCAAGGCTGTAGAATCAGCTTAGGTTTGGATGAAAAAGAAATATCTAAACTGGAGAAAATTCTGCTCCAAATATTTTTGTCCTGTGGCTTTGATTATTATCACCCATTTTTAGTTGAAAAAAGAAAGTACATGACACAGAAACTTTAGTAAATTTGGAATTAGAATCCAAATCCAGGCTGAACTTGGCTCAAATTTTAGATTTTTCACTTGCCAGTTTTGTGAGTTTCACTCACTGAGCATTAATTTTTCATGTGTTAATGTGGAGGAAATAGTGTTTTATTCACAGATTTGTAATGAGGAAAACTACTATTTAGAAGTGCTCAGTCCAGGAAGTGCTTAAAGCACGATAGGTGTTTACCAGATGCTGACTTCCTTCTGTTCAGACAAAACAAGCCAGGCATTTATCCAAAGACCATGGAATTTTGAGTCAACAGAACTATTTTAAATCTTGTTTTGTTTTGTTTTTTAACTTTTTAGTATCTAACTTGGAACAAGATATTTAATCTCTGTACATGTCAGTTTTCCTGTCTCTAAAATGGGGCTAGTAAGATCTCTCTTGAAAGATTTTAAGAGTACATTACATAATGAGTGCAGTTTACTTAGATAACGGCATGCTTGCATTTTATACTATATATTTCTATAAGATTTTAAATATTTTTAGATACCATGAGAATTCAAGTTTGCAGGGAGAAAAAATTATTTTGGGATGTTAAATATGTCACTATACTCAGCTAGAAAAATAGAACTGAATACACATAACTAACCTGCTGTGCTTCTTCATGATCACTATAGATTTCTCCATAGTCAAGGTGGCTGGCCAGTGTCTGCTTCTAAGAGGGAGGACTGGCAGATACACGGCTGCGTTTTTCTGGCCTCATGTAGACGCCATCCCAAGTACCACAAGTGTATAGTATTTATACTAATAATTTGTCCTCGATAACTTGAGCCATTGTCCAGGGGCAATGAAATAATTTTAAAGGTCACTTAGTGTGCATTTAATCAAGTCTGTTTTCATTTTTGACCATTTGCGTTACTCAGTGGTAGTCATAAAACACAGATATTTGCTATAGCAACTGCTGCAGCCTCACACTGTAGGGCAGATGGACTGGCCAGATTACTTTCATTTCTCAAAAGAGGTCCACTGCCTTTGTGAAATGATGCCTATGACCTATTTCAGATCAAAAGTAGACCACAAATGAAGGTTTTAACACATTATTTGATATTTTTATTATTTTAGTTAAAACTGATCTTTCTCTCAAAGGCAACAGTAAACATACTGTGTAATTATGAAACCAATGAACACAAAGATGATCATCCCATCTAACACACACAAAAAAAGGCATTACTTATTTGGATTAAAATGAATGTTTCTCTACATTTTTGTTTGTTTGTTTGTTTTTCATATAATCAATTTTGGAGTTGAACAACTCTTTCTTATAAAAATTATTCGAGGAACTTAGTGTAGACCGGTTTTTTCAGCTTTGACACTGTTGACATTTTGGTCAGAGTTCTTTGTTGTGGGGGTTGTACTTTGCATTTTAGGATGTTCACTAGCATCCCTGGTCTCTACTCTCCAAATGTCAGTAGCAACATCCCTTCCCCGCCTGGCAACCAAAAATATTTTGACAAATATATTGACAAATGTCTCTTGATGGGCAAAATTAACTCTATTGAGAACCACTGGGTTACACAGTCAAATCAGAAATCTTAGCAGGAAACCTATTTAGGAATCCAAATTAATTCTCTTGCCACCATTTTGATGAGACTTCAGATAATTGCCAAATATTCTCTTATCTAACATGTATACCTGCCTTAGCTCTATTTAATATACAGATTCTTAGTAAAGTATCCCTGAATCTCCAGAAACTCACAAGTGGCCTTCAGAGAATCTTTGGAACCCATGAAATTACCTATTTTTGAGCCTATGTGCATTACCAATTTTTCCTTGGACAATTTTTTTTTATTTGTAGTAAAATAAATATAACATAAAATTTACCATTTTGACCACTTCTTAAGTGTACTGAACAAGAGTTTTTATTAAAATCTTTATGAGGCTCTTGATCCCCTCCCTTCAAAAAAAAGTTAAGAATCATCATTAACAGAGTACACAATGTAAGGCTATTGAAAAAATATGCCTGAATACCACCCCTTCCCCATCCTTTAATTCCCAGTTCACTTGCCATCATTACCTCTGAGAAGCTTTTTCTGATTCTTCTAGATCAAGGCAGTTGGCTCATCTTTATGCTGTCTTTGCAGTCTTTCTATCAAATACCATGTGGAGAGTGATGCTGCAGGCTTATAAATGGGTTGTCAGGAGAGTTCAACCGTACCTTAGGAGAGTATAAAAGCAAAATTAGCCTGTAAGTTCTTCTTTTATAAGAAGTTTTAGGGTTATTCGCCATTGCATTGCAGCGCCTGGCACAGTGCCTCACAGGAGCTCTTTAAGTGCTCAGTAAATGAATGTGTGAATTGATGAATAAATGAATGTTTTAATTTGCATGATAATGCTTAGTTAAATATATTTCAACCACATGGTTTGCTTAAAGCCTCTTAGTTGAAAGCATACAATTGAACGAAAAAAATGTGTTACCTTCAAAGAGAGACTGCCTATCTGTTCTTAATAAGGTACTGCAAGATGCTGAATTGTCAAAAAAGAGTAAGTGGTATTACGCAGGGAAGAAAAGTACACTGATACATTCTAGGAAGATTTTCAATACCAAAGGTCACAATTAAGGGTCATGATACATAAGAACCAAATACTTCTTAGTTAGAACCAAAAAGCAGAGTTAAATGGAAAACCCCATTTTTTAAGATTTCTGTACAATTGCAGTTTTATTATAATTAAATGTTTGAAATACAAATTTGCATACATTGGTTTCTCTTGGAATTACATGTCCTTTCCAGAAATGCCTACTGTACTTCTGCACAGTAGGGTGGTAAGGAAAGATTTTTCTAAAGGGATGAAATTGTGATGAACTAAATGCATGTGTATGGAGGAAAGCCTAATGCAGTCAGGAGGGATGCTTGGCAGGGCCACGATCTTAGGGCAGGAGGTCAATGCACTCCATGTAGGTAAGGCATTCATAGGTCCAAAGGTAAAGATAGTAAAATCCTTTTGTCATAAGACCTCAATCTGGCCCAGAAGATGGTGGTTTTCTGATCCTTGTTCTATGTAATGAAGCTTTTACATCTTCTCCAATCTGAGTGACAACCTTAACTACCCGAAGTGCCTTCCTTGACTCGTTTGCAAAAGAACTCAAACAATTTTACAATTAGAATACGAAAAGGATTTTTGTTAGGCACATCTATGTCAACAAATGCCAAGCTTCCTCATAGGTTAGGATAATTTCTACAAATTACTTAGACATTAATATAACAATAACAACAGATTTTGGTGGCCTGAATAATTAATTTAGATTCTCTGTTTACATTGATTGAATTCACTGGATAGTGCACATTTCTTTTTTCTGCTCCTGTGGACCTGCAGCATTAAGTCTTTGAAAAATGTTAAATGATGGGAAATTTTTGTTTATTGTATAATTCAATAGCCCAGCATTAGAGCTGCTTATTAGGTGATTGTCAGATGCAAAGAAAAGGAAAATTACAATTTTCTTGTGCTGACTGGTACAAACAATGGCATCAATTAGTGTTGGGCCTCAATTAGGGAGAAGTATGAAGTTGCCACGCAAGTTCTAAATTGAAGGTTTTTTAGTGGGAAACAAGAGACAAGGAAAAAAGGAGAAAGATTGTGACAGAAGATTATGTTTATTGTGGCAAGCTTTATCGCACCAATATCAATTAGTTCCATGGGGTGAGTAGAAAGAAGGAGAAGTGAGTCAGGGGAAGGAAAAGCAAGAACCAGTAAGAAAAGTGGTGTGACCAAAGCAGCAATATTTCTGATCATTTATCATTGACACTACCAAATGAGTGTTGGAGAATTAAATTATCTTGTCATTTCCTTAAGGATTGAGGTCATGAGTAATGGAAAAAGAAAGCAAACTCATACCCCCTTCTCTGTAAAATCAACCTGCTATCTAAGCAAGTGAAGTTTGTAACACGGCTGGTTTAATTAAATACAGGATTGCTTCATTCCTTCTTAAGCTCCTGTCATGTATATTGGTTCTCACTGAAACATCAGATGAGAATGCTGCCTGGAGTCTCTGGTTTTGAATACATTTCTGTATAAATAGTACATGTGCCATTTCTACTACATGGATACTCAGATAAAGAATTTTATTTGATAAACAGTGGATTTATTTTTGTGCCAGGAGACAGTTTCTCTCCTTTTGGAATTATAGATATAGAAAAATCTCAAATGTTCCGTTTCAAGACAAGTGCTGGCATTTATTGACCACTTAAGGAGGCACTTAAAACTGATGGTTTTATATGCGTTACTCATTGAACCTTCTCAACAGCATTTAGGTAGTATCACTATGCTCATTGATAGCCCCATTTCCAGATGTTCTTCCTAATGCACCTGATGCCCAGACATAGTAAATGTCCTAGACCTTGGGATACACATGCCACTTCCCAGCTTCATATATATGCTACTTCCTCTATTGCTGGTGGGCCCGGGGATGCCCACTTATCTCCCGGGCTGCAGCTCAGCTGAAACTCTCTGTTTGATCCTTCTAGGCGGAACTGGTTACTGCTTCCTTTTGCTCTTATAGCAACTAATTAAAGCCTCCAATTTCATTCTATTGTAATTATGTGTGTGTGTGTATATATATATATATATATATATATATATATATATATATATATGTGTGTGTGTGTGTGTATATATATATATATATATGTATATATATTATCTGTATCTATAAGTGAATTTAATGCTTTTAAGGATGTGGACTATTAGTTATTTATCTTTGTATCTACATGGTCTTAGCATAGGGTCTGACTAATTAGAGATACTTGATTAATGTTTACTAATTGTTAAATGATGGTGGTTGATTTTGTAGATTTATTAATGTCTTTGCTTTGGCATCTAGGGTTATCTTGAAGAGTGTAAATCAAGATTTTTGTTTTCATATTATTCCTGATTACATATATACTTAAATATTTCAATGTTTTTGAAAAAAAGAGCTTTTGCTTTGTGCACATGAAGGAGGAATTTTAGTATATAACAAATAAAAATACATGCACTTTTTTTAGGTAGACAATTAGACTTCACAAAGTCCCATTTCTTCAAAGATTGGATGAAAATTTCAAGATTTAAAGTAATTCACATCATCAGAATGAAAGGCTGTGTGATGATGTGCTGGAAAAAGCATGGAATTTAGAACTCGGAGACATGGGTTTGAGTCATAGACTTTTCTACTGATTAGGCTGGTAATATTTGGGGAAGTGACTTAACTATTTTTAGCATTCTTTTACTTACAGAATCATTGTGAGGTTTAAATAGAAGGACTCTTGAGTCACTTTTTTTCTTCTTTTTTTTACCCCGATACAGGGTACACAGAAGTGAATCAAACTTGCCCTCATAGAGCTGACATTCCTGCGGGGTACTCAGGACAACAACCAAGTAAATATAAAATAGGCAATGGTGATAAGCGCTGTGAAGAAAACTGTGAGTGGTACACAGTGCATACTCTTTTAGTCAAGAATGTTGAGGAAGGCCTCTCTAATGAGGGGACATTTGAGCAGAAATCTGAAGAGAGTGAGGGTATGGGCAAAACAGGTGTGCGGGAAGACTGCCTGGGGCAGAAAGGTCAACTGTTATGTTGGTAATTCCTATTGTTTCTATGGAAGCAAGATGCATACAAAGGAAATCATGCTCCCAGACTGGTTCCTTAGGTTCCGTTTCAGAGTATCCTTCCTTCAGATCCTCTGCTTGGCCTCCCTGGGTTGCTTCCATTGAAACTGAAAACATTTGACTTTCCCCAATAATTCTAGATTTTTGAATTGTTAACACAATTGTGTGTTCCCATGAATACTTAAAAAAGAAATCATTAAATATCTTACAAGTTGCTTTCATAGTTCCTAAGGCCTGTGATTTTGTCCTGTAAATATTGGCTAAACTGATTGCTGTAGATACATTGAAAGAATCAATGAGAAAAGTGAACATATAGACAGCTAATATTAAAGTAAACTTGTATTCATAATGTTTGGATGCATAGAGACATGGGTCTTTAATTTAGCAGAATATTGCGGTTTTGAATGTGGATAACCTCCGAGTATCTTTAATATTTTATTGACCTAAGTTACCACCTTTCTCTTTTCTCTGTTCTAGCAGATAAATAAAAAAGCAGAGATTTTCATCATAGCAGCACTACACACATTGACATTTATTGATTTCCATTAGTATCCAAGGTGGCTGGCATTTTATTTTTATATGCTGCATTAATAAATTGTGGTTAAATGGTGCCTGTGAATTTTTTGTTGAGGTTCCTCCTTTGCTCTCTACTTTTTTCAAGAATTTTTTTGAGTTTTGGCATTTGCATTTTTCTTGTTCTTTGTTTTCTTTTTTAGGAAATGTACAAATTCTATTCACCAAGAAATGCTAAAGCACAGAAAGGCGTTCTATTTCAATTCATAGAGGTTATTTAAAGGATCCCTTTGTTGTTTTCTCTTTCTAAAGTCCAAGAGAACAATGCTTTGCATATGCTAAAATCACAAGACTGCAATTCAAAAAGTTACTGATTTATTTTGGCATCTGGGTAAAATTGGTGTGAGCTAATGCAGTGTTTTCTGAGTGTCATTTTCAAGACAAACGAAAGAAAATAAGAGAAATAACATACAATTTTTATAAGGTAGCACTGATTAAATGTGAATGCCTGTCCTAAATCCAAGTTATGTCATTTTAGTTTTTTGGTGTTAAATGTTCTTTTACAAATGACGGAGATAGTGCATAATCATTATAATGCCTAGAATAATAATGACTTAATTTTTAAAATAAAAAATAAGTTAACATGGTTCAAAATACATATAAAAAAATTTCTTTTTATACCTACCTCCCATTTGCTGTAGTTCCCCCTACCTACACACACTGAGATAACCACTGTTATTAGTATTCTTTTCTGGTTCCTTTGTGCATACATAATCAAAATCAAATATATATGTTATTTCCTCTGTCCCTCTTTCCTGCAAAAGAGTACTATATTATACACATAGTTCTACGTATTTTTTTAACTTTCATTTTTAAATAATTATAAATGCACAGAAAGTGGGGAAAAATGTATAGGGAAGTCCTCACATGCTTATCCAGTTTTCCTAATGGCAACATATTGCATAGCTATAATACAATATCAAAACCAGTAAATTAACACTGGTATAATTGATAGTGTATTCAGATTTCACCAGTTTTACATGTACTTGTATAAAATTAATATCTGACGATCACTAATCCGTTCTCCATCTCAAAAATTTTATTTCAAATGTTATATATATAAAATCATACAGCAAGTACCTGTTGAGATTGGCTTTTTCACTTAGCATAATTCCCTTGAGATCCATCTAAGTTGCTGCATGGATCAATAGTTCCTTTTGATTGCTGCATAGTCTTGCACAATAAGGGTATACTATAGTTTGTTTAACCACTTACCTATTGAAGGACTTTTGGACTGTTTTCAATTTTTGGCTATTGCAAATAAAACAGCTAGGAACATTTGTGTACAGAGTTTTGTGTTAACATAAATTTTTAGTTATCTGGGATAATACCCGAGAGTAAAATTGCTAGGTGATATGGCATGTGCATGTTTAGGTTTATTAGAGACTGACAGACTATTTTCCAGAATGAATATTATTTTACTTTTCCTCTACAATGTATCAGTGCCAGCATTTGGTGTCACCACTCTGTCCTTTAGCTATTCCAATAGATGTATAATGATAGCTCACTGTGGTTTTAATTTGAATTTCCCTCATGACTAGTGATGTTGGTATGTGATTATTTGCTATTTTTGTGTCATCTTTGGTGAAATATATTTTTATATCTTATGTCCATTTAATAATTGGATTTTTTTACTGTTAAATATTAAGAATTCTTTGTATATTCTAAATACAAGGTGTTTGTCTGATATGTAGCTTTCAAATGTTTTTTCCTAATCTGTTGCTGGTGTTTTTATCCTCTTTATATAGGTTTTCACAGAGTAAAATTTTTTAATTTTGATTTATTAGTTTTTTGATAAATCCAATTTTTCTCACATAGATTGTGTTTCAGGTGACAAGTCTAAAAATTCTTTTAGTCCTAGATCCTAAAAATTTTCTTGGATTATTTTTTCAAAAAATTTTATAGTTTTATGTTTTATATTTAAGTCCATGACCAAATTTGAGTTAATTTTTGCTTTAAGTGTGTTTTAGGTTGAGGTTCAATTTTTTTGCCTATGATGTCCAGTTGCTCAAGCACTATTTATTGAAGACTATCCTTCCTTTATTGAATCACTTGTGTGCCTTTATTAAAGACCAGTTAGCTTTAATTGTATGGGGTGATTTCTGGGTTCTCTGTTATGTTCATTGATACCTGTGTTGATCTCTCTGCCAATACTGTTGCTTGAATACTGTAGCTTTATAATACTGTGGCTTTATAGTAAGCCTTGAATACTGAATACTTTGTAGTAAGTATTGAATACTGTGTAGCTTTGTAGTAAACCTTAACTTTGGGTATAGTAATTTCTTCCACTTTATTCTTCTCTATCAAATTAGTTTTGCCATTCAAAATAACAAAATATCTATTTTGCTTTTCATATAAATTTTAAAATAAGCTTATCTATGTCTACAGAAAATCTTGAGATTTTGATAGGAATTGTGTTAAATCTATGAATAAATATGGGGAGACTTGCATCTAATTCATAAATATGTTATGTCTCTTAACTTATTTATATCTTCTTTTCTATTATCAGCATTTTGTAATTTATAACATATATGGATTCTATACCTATTTTGTTAGTATTTTATTTTCTTTGGAGTGATTATCATACATATTTTTCTCCTTAATAATGTAACATAAGAAACTTAATATAGTTTATGAAATGATTCCTTATATCCTTTTACAGCTTTATAATATGGCATATGGATAAGTACAACACTTTATTTAAGTAAGGGTTTACATATGGATATTTAGATTATTTCTAATTTATTGCTATTGTAATTTTAAAAATAATTATATATATAAATATTTGTGGTACAGTAATGTGTATCTGCATGATACATACCCCGAAGTGAGACTATTGGTCAAAGAATATTTGATTTGGATTTTTGATACATTTTTGAATATTGTCCTCTGCAGAGTTTGTATTCCCACCAGCAATATATGAGAGCAACTGTTTCCTTATAGCCTCCAACAGAATTTGATGACTTTCTGATACTCTCATATACTGTAGTTTTAATTTTCATTTATCTTATTATGAGTAAGTTTATGCAAGCTTTCATTTGTTTAGGGGCCATTTGTGTGTGTTTGCCTTTGGCTGGTGTGGAGAGGGGCTGCCACTTCATTTTTAAAAAAATTTTATTTTTCAAACATAGTCGACATATAATATTATATGGGTTTAAGGTGTATAGTATATCTATCCTAGCTTTTGTTCGTTTTGTTCGTTTATTCCCATTTTCATAAAATATCTTTTTCCATTCCTTTATTTTCAGCTTTTCAATCTGAAGTGAGTCTCTTACAAGCAGCATATGTAGGGGTATTTTTTTCTTATTCATTCATTCACCCTGTCTTTTGATTGGAGTATTTAATCCATTTACATTTAAAGTAATTGTTCCTACATATGTCATTATTACCATTTTATTATTCATATTTTTATCTTTTTCTTTTCTACTTCTTCTTAGAGAAGTCTGACATTGTTTTTAATACTGGTTTGGTGTTGATGAACTCCTTTAGCTTTTTCATGTCTGGGGCTCTCTTTATCTGTCCTTCGATTCTAAATGAGAGCTTTGCTGGGTAGAGTAATCTTGGTTGTAGGTCCTTGCTGTTCATCACTTTAAATATTTCATGCCAGTAGCTTCTGTCCTAGAAAGTTTCTGTTGAGAAATCAGTTGATAGCCTTATGGGGGCCCCCTTGTAGGTAACTAAGTGCTTTTCTCTTTGCTTTTAAGATTTTATCTTTGTCTTTAGCCTTTGGCATTTTAATTATGATATGTTTTGGTGCTGGCTTTTTGGGTTTATTTTATTTAGGATTCCATGTGCTTCCTGGGTTTGTATGTCTATTTTCTTTGCCAGGTTAGGGAAGTTTTCAGTCATTATTTCTTCAAATGGTTTTTTGGTCCCTTGCTCTCCCTCTTCTCCTCTGGTACCCCAATGATATAAATGTTGGTGTGCTTGGTGTTGTCTCTTTAACCTATCCTCATTTTTTTTAATTATTTTTTTCTCATTGCTGTTCTGATTGAGTGTTTTGTGCTACCTTATCTTCTAAATCACTGATTTGATTTTCCACTTCATCTAACTGTCAATTCCCTTTAATATATCTTTATTTTAGTTATTGTATTCTTCATTTCTAACTTTTTTTTTTACTGTTTTCCATCTCCCTTTTTATGTTTCCTATGTCTGCATCAATTCTCACCGAGATCATTGAGCCTCCCTATAAGTGGTGTTTTGAATCCTGCATCTGGTAGATTGTCTCCATTTTGTTTAGTTCTTTTTCTGGAGCTTTGCTGTGTTCTTTCATTTGGGACTTGTTTCTTTGTCTCCTCATTTTGGCTGCCTCTGTGCTAGTTTCCGTGTATTAGGTAGGGTTCCTATGTCTCCCGGTCTTAGTAGAGTGACCTTATGTAGTAGGTGTTCTATAGGGCCCAGTGGTGCAGTCTCCCTGCACACCTGAGCCAGGTGCTCCAGGTGTGTCCCTTGTGTAGGTTGCATGTGCCCTTCTGTTGTAGTTGACACTTGGTTGCCACTTGCATCTCAATGAGAGGAATTTATCCTTAGGCTGATTGGTTGTGAGGACTGGCTTGTGACTATAGTGAAGGAACTGTTGTGCAGGGACTGACCCTATAGAACAGGATTTGCTTTAGCATGTCTCTGGTGCCTCCCAAGTCTGCCCTTTGGCTGTGTCTTTTGTGGAAGTGGTTGGATGGTACTCAACTGTGGCTTGAAGCTGGCTACCACATGTGTTGGTTCTGGGGCCTCTTGGGAGGGGCTCTATTATAGGCCAGGTTCAGCTGCTGCCTGTGCCCTGCCCAAGGCCACTTGGTATGAGCTACAAAATGATGTGAAGAAAGTTGTTCTTGAGCTGGGCTTGGCGGTGCCTGGGAGAAGCTAAACTGTGAACCGAGGCCGGCTGCCACTAGAGCTGGTCTTGGGGCTGCTTAGCAAGACGTACAGGGCACACTGAGTCCAGATGCTACTTGTTTGAGGTTTGTGAACTTTGAGAGATTTTAGGCAAGTCTACAACATGAGAAAAGACAGGCCATTTGTATGGAAAAGCCATGGAAACGGCTTGAGTGGGCCTGAATGTTGGGTGGGGAGAGGTCTCTGGATATTACAAGGGCAGAATGATTGGTGTTAGCTAGGTTGATGGAGACTAAGATATGGCACCCGTCTGCACACTGGGTCAGGGGAGAGCTCAACAAAGGAACAATGGTCTCTGCCAGCATTTCTTTCTGGGAGAATGCCCTGCTAGCTCTCACCTGGAAACCTTCCCATTCATTCCTGGTGACTTTTGAGTCGCTGCCCCAGAGCTGGATCCCAAAATGAGTGAATTAATCAGTAAATCTGTGCTCGTGCTCTTTAATAGGAACCCCTGGTACTCCAGCAATCCTTGGTCACACTCAGCCATAATCTCTGCCAGTTTTCACAGCCAAAATTTGTTGGGACTCCTTTCCTGGCATTAGAGCCCTGGGCTGGGGACCCTTTGCTCCTTAGGCAGGACCTCTGCAGCTGAGATATCTCTCCCAATTTTTAAACACCACACATGGGTGTAGGACCAGCCCATTTCACATCTCCACTCCTCCTAATAGTCTTAATGTGGCTTCTGTATACCTTTAGTTATAGGACTTCTGTTCAGTGAGACTTCATGTGATTCTCACCGATGTTTATTTTGTAGATTCGTTGTAATTTTGATATGTTTGTGAGAGGAGGCAAAGACAGCATTTACCAATTCCACCATCTTGACCAGATGACACTTCATTTCTTTTACTCATTTTTCTATTGGGTTATTGGTATTTTTCTTGGCAATTTATAGAAATAGCATCATATTTTAGGGAGTTTAACATTTTGTTGGTACCGGGAGTTGTCAATATTCTTTCCATTGTGTCATTTGCTTTTAGATTTGTTTATGGTGCTTCTTGGCATACTATAAAAAACAATGCCACAATGAAGTCTTGTACTTATAGCACTTTATTCATGTGCATCATATCTGTAGGATAAATTCTCAGCAGTGGAACTCTGGGTCAAATTTGACAGATATTTAAAACAATGTTATGAAGATACAATCATTATGATATGTTATTTTTTTTCTCTGACTTGTTTCATAATTTAATACAATGTCAGTAAAAATCCCAACAGCCTCTTTTTTTTTTCAAACTGGGGTAGCTAAAGTTAATATAGCAAAATAAGCAAAATGGAATAGCTTAAAAAATTCTCCAAAATAAAAACAGCCTGAAGAGACTAGTTCTACCAGACATGAAGATACATTGAAAGTCCTGTATAATCACAAAGATGGCACTGGCAAATGAATAGACAGAGCAATAAAATCAGATAAAAATATCACTAAAAGATCCAACTATATATAGAAATTTTATATATGATATAGCTTCAACTTTAATTAGTAGAAAGAAAATGAAGTCAACATTAAAATACCATTAAGATACCAGCTACATTAAGATACCATTTTTTACTTATTTGTTTAGCAAACTTTGAAAGTTTTATAATATACCCTGGCAAGCCTGTGAGAAAATACATTGCTGGTAGATGTATAGGTGATTACAACATCTGTGAAAGACCATTTGACAATATTTTTTATTGCTTGCTGGTATGTGTTTCTTCTAATATTTGACAAGGATTGTGTTTTTGTTTTAGTGATTATTTTTGCAAGTTTACTTTATATTTCTCATTTTTTATTACTTTAGACATTAACCTATTCATTTGCTACTACACCCAATGATTTATTTATCTAGTGTTTCTTATTCTTTCTCTTTCCTCAACCTTTCTTCCATAACCCAATGTTATTCACTATTAGTATTTTTTGAGTATCTACCTTTGTACTTCTGTGTCATAGTTTCTCTTTGACTTCCCAAGATGTGCTTCATACCCTGTCCCACCCTAATCTCTGTCTGGGAGGCTGCTGATCTACATGGACCTGATCAACAGGTTTCTTACCACCTGATTTCCAGTTATGTTCAGGAAGAGATTGAGGGAGGGAAGAGAATAAAGTCAGGGATTTCTGTGGGGTCCCTCAGACTGTTTTGCTCTTTGATCTTTCCAAGTAGCTTTTTTTTTTCTTTTTACAGAACTCTCTTCTACAGGTTCAAATAACTGCTCTTTACCCTCATATTTTAGGGTAGTTGTTAATATCTTTGCAGTGTCCACACCTTTCTAAATATTCCCTTTATTAAGCCTTCCTTGAATGACTCTAATTCGAGTATGCAGTTTGTTATCTGTTGAGTCCCTGAATAATTTAATTACTATATATATGTATTTAGATCTACCATACTTTATTTGCTATTCTGATATATAAAAAGTTTAAAAAGTAAACTTTGGTGTGGGGTGGGGGGCACAAACATATTTGATAGGTAAAAGATGAGCAGAACTTTAGTCTTCTTTTCTGTGACTTAGTATGTTTCACTGTAGAAAAAAATTTAAAGGTGTTTTAGCTGTATGTATTACCCAGTCCCAACAACTAAGAGGAGGAATTCTGTATAGAATTCATGCAGTGTTAAATGAGAGTGGAAGGGCTAGGGTACTTTTTAAGGCTTTACACTCTTAGACTATTTTTATATCACAGAGACTGTTCTCTGCAATTATAGTTCTGGCTCAGCTATATTATTTTTATGCAGCTCCCCAATTTTGGATTCTCTGAACTAATTATTGTGAAAAAGGACTTCTTCCAACTGTCCTGCTAACCCTAGTTCTAAATCTGTTGTAAGCAGGCACTGTACTATTTCAGGGTGAGCCTCTCATCTACGAGAAGGGAATTTTTGCTGGCATTTTCTGAATTTTATTGGTATTTTATTCTTGTATCTTTCCATTCTACTTTTTTTTTTCACTTTCTGCTCAATATCAGCAGTTGTATTTAATTTAGAATCTGAAGGTTATATAAGATTATATTCATCTCTCTCTAGAAAAAAATGAAATTTGCATTTTTGTAGTGTTTTTCTCCTTGTTTCTTTTCTATAATTTGTCAGCATGAACAGGAAAAAATGCTCATTTGATTTTTAATGTCCATACTCAGTCAAGAGAGAGTGTGGCAATTTTACATTGCTGCTTCTCTCTCTCTTTCTCTCTTTCTGAAACATGAATGGTGGAAATGTGAAAAGTGAGGAGAAACATGAAAGCAAAAGAGGAGAGAAAAATTAAACAGGCTGTTCATGTGGAAGATCACACAGAACTGTAGTAGGAGGTCATTTTTATCTGGAAATCTGGATAATGGAAGTATCCAATTAATGGTATTGTTCCATAAGGGTTTTATGGTTGTCCATTAAAAAAATTATACCAAAATACTGTTTAAAAATCATTTCCTGGAATACATGAGGCTTAGTGAGGGCATGACACAGATACACTTGGTCCCCTAAACTTAGTTTATGCCGACAAGTTCACCCATATCATGGGATATGGAATGGAAGAGTACAATTTAACAGAACCAACATCATGATGGACTAGCTGGTTATATTTTAGAAGTGATGGTTTGCAGTTGTTATATTTTATCAGGTTAAAAAATGTTTCAATGCATTAAATTATTATTAATCAAACATCTCTTATGTATTTAGTTTCTTACTTTATATAAAATAGAAAAACCAAAGGCAAAAATTTGGGACATGGCAAAGCTACATTAAGTGGTAGAAGCAAAAGGCACTTTGGGAATAGAATTATTCAAACTTCAGAAATATTGTTAATATTGAAATAGATCAGATCTTGTTCATTCCAAGTAAATGATATTCTCTGAAATCAGTTTCAAGCTTCCAGTTGAAGCGTAGTTATGAGGAATTCTACTATAAATTAGAGGGCCAAATGATTTTTTTTAAGCAAATGAAATATTTATGAAACATAGAGAGCACAAAACATAGGTCGAACCATACTATTTTTTCTAATCTCAGCAATGTGTTTCATATATGAATATAATTGACTTTACTCTGACATTTTTGTCATTTTTTTAAGAACTTTGTTGCCCTTGCTTCTACTTCAGTAGGACTTACAGAAAACTCTAGAAGAATTTTGTCATATGTCAACACAGAGGAAATTTTATTTTACTTTATATAACTTATTAGTGGGTTGAAGAAAGAATTATTTTTAATTATTGGGTTAGATTCTTTCTATATTTTACGTTTATACAATGACTATAGATATGCAAAATAGAGATTTAATTCAGACTGAAAAATAAATATTTTTAAAGAATAAACAGCAATTTGAAAAACTTGCTTAAGACTACAGTCTATTATCTTTTGAATCTTTTTATATCCTTAGAGATTTTGTATTTTAAAAGGAATCTCAAGTTGGATATTCTTAAAGAGAATAATGAATCTATGGATTTTGTTTATGGTATTTTTTAAAGACTTCTATAAGGCAATACATGCTGTTTCACTGAGCTGTGTGCCTGTTAGCAAGCACATCCCACTGTGCTCTGCTTACATAATGAGGTGCCATTATATTGAGTGATTTTGATTCATTTCTTCTTGTATGTATGTGTGCATATGTATGTGTGTCAGCATTATTTCATGAATTACACACTAAGAAAAATTTTCAGAAATATATGGTAAATAAAATTAACTAATATATTGCTCAAAGGGTAAATGTTATAAAACAAAAGGAATCCTTTATTTCTTCAAGATGCACACTACTCAATAAATTATAGTCCATTTTCCTGAAGAAAACATAATTATACACTAGTTACATTTGAAATTATTTGAATGATTTAGAATATATATAAAGACGGATACATTTCCTTTAAAGGAACAAATAATGTTAAGACTCTTGATCATGAGAAACAATTTACTTAGGGGTGACACCCATCATGGTGGCATAAGACATCCCTTGTTTTTTTCCTCCCTTAACAACTAAATTTTGGCATCCGTTCATGAATAAATTGCCTCTGTAGGAGTTGTGGTATTCAGCACAATATACCAAGGGATCTAGACAAAAATCTCACCCACTGTGCATCAAAAAATAGGCAGATAGACCCCAGTAGGAGATGTGAAACCAGCAGGAACCTATGAACTGGCCTTAGTCTCTCTCAGGTATAGTCTTGGAGCACCTGAAAAACACTGACTTGGGCAGACATCCATGGCTGAAAGCCTTTGTAGAAGTCTAGGTTTCTGGAGAAGTCTTAGCATTCTGCTGGAGAAAAAAAAAAAAAAAACATATATATGTCTATGTTTGAATACATTGGAGTGAGTAAAAGGAACTTTGCTAGCATTCTCTCTCTTCCCAATGTGACACAGCTTAGAGCTAGATAAGGCTGGTGATCTGTCTTGTGGGGGAAAGGAGAAGCAGTGATAAGTGCCTTTTTCCTCAGCTGTGTAGGATGTTGCTAAAGATACCCATTTCTCTCCTGCAACACCCAGATAGTTAAAACAAGACTTCCATGACTGTGAGGAGAGAAGAGATAGTGAAAGAGTCAGTTAAGACTGTCACAGGGCATTAAAGTGATGCAGTTCTTGTTAACTACATTCTAGACTCCATCAGGAAGTCTGCCCATGAGCTACTGGGAAAACTTTACCTGAGAATACCCTCAACTGGCCTACAGTTAATCCCAATGTGTTAAATGCCAGATCCACACCTCTTCACTCTATGCCCAGCTCCTTGTGTATATTTCTGAGGGGGGCAGCTAGAGTAATCTCAGTTAGACAGGGAATGTGCATGGAAAATAGGACAGCATCCATGAGCAAGGAGGAAACCAAAATCTTGAGCTGTAGCTTCACCTTTGGGAAAACAAAAGAGAGGCTTTCATCACCCTGCTTGGTGTATTATGAGGTTGAGAGAAGTCATATAATCTTAAGATTTCTGCCACAAGAGGGAGCAAGAAGCACGGGACAGGTGTATCATACAAGGCTGGAGAAAGCTAAAGAATATATAGTAGAACCAACAAAAATTCTTACCTGAAAGTAGCTATTAAAGACTGGAGGAGGTGACTGTTACTTCAAATGTGAGAACAGCAATCCAAAACTCCAAGAAACATGAAGAATCAAGGAAATATGACATCACCAAAAGATCACAGTAATCTTTTAGTAACCAAATCCAATGACATGGAGATCTACAATTTGCCCAAAAAAGAAAATTGCTATTTTGAGGAAACGCAATGAGCTACAAGAACAAACAGAAAAACAATTTAATGAAATCAGGGAAACAATATAAAAACAAAATGAAAACTTTATCTTCCTATAAAGAGATAGAAATAATTTTTTAAAAGAATCAAATAGAAATTCTGGAGCTGAACAATTTAATGAATGAAATGAAGAATGCAATAGAGAGCATCAATAGCAGAATGGCTAGGCAGAAGAGAGAATCAGTGAGTTATAGGATAGGAACTTTGAAAAAACTCAGAGGAGAACAACAACAAAAAAGAATGAATGAAAAAGACTGAAGAAAGTCTACATGATCTGTAGGAAATAATCAAAAGAACCAATATCAGAATCATTGGAATTTCAGAAGGAGAAGAGAGGGGTAAAAGGCACAAAGTTTATTTAAAGAAATAATGGCTGAGAGCTTCTCAAACCTAGGGAGTGATTCACACAACCAGGTTTATAAAGCTAATGGATTACCTTCATTATTTCAATTCAAAATGATTTTCTACAAGGCACATTATAAAGAAACTGTCAAAATTCAAAGACAAAGAGAGCATCCTAAAAGCAGTAAGAGAATAAAAGTTTATAAACTACAAAGGAACACGCATTGGTCCATCAGTGGATTTCTCAGCAGAAACCCTACAGGCTGAAAGAGTGGGATGATGTATTCAAATTGCTGAAAGAAAAACATTCCCAGCCAAGAATACGCTATTCAGCAAAATTATGCTCCAGATGTGAAGGAGAAACAAAGACTTTCTCAAACAAACAAGCAAAAAAAAAAAAAAAAGCTGAGAAAGTATATTACCTTTACACCTACTTAGTGAGGAATTCTGAAAGGTCTTTAAGCTGATAGGAAAAGATGCTAATTAGTAACATGAAAACATGTGAAAGTATGAAATGCACTGATAAAGATAAATAATCTCACACAGAAAACTCTAAACCTGCAGTATAATGATGTATTAACCTCTTAACCATAGCATAAAGATTAAAGAAAAAGAGTATTAAAATTATAGTTATTATAATTTTCTAGTAAATACACAATATAAAAAGAGGTAAAATATTACATTCAAAACATAAGAGTGTTAAATCTTTATATGTGATCAAAATAAGTTGCTATCAGCATAAAATAGATGGTTATGTTTACAAAATATTTTAGGTATGCTACATAAATTTCAGAAAGGAGACACCTATAGTAGGTATATCACAAAGCAGACACCTATAGTAGGTTAGCAAATGATAAAGAGAAGGGTATCAGAACATATCATCAGAGAAAATCGTTCCACAAAGAGGCAGCAAGAGAGAGAAAAAGGAAAAATTGAACTATAAAACAATCAGAAATCAATTAATAAGATGGGATTAGTAAGTCTTTACATATTAATAATTACTCAAAATGTAAATGAATTGAATTGCCCAGTCAAAATACATAGAGTGGCTGGATGGAATAAAATATAAGATCCAATTGCATGCTACATACAAGAGACTCACTTCAGCTTAAAGAACATACATAGGCTCAAAGTGAAGAGACAGAAAATTATTCCATGGAAAATATTCCATAAACCAGAAGAAAGTATAAGTAGCTATGCTTATATCAGACGAATAGGCTTTAAGCTGAAAAAAAGTAACAAGTGACAAGAAGATCATTATATAATGATAAAGGGATTAGCTCATCAAGAAGATATAATAATTATAAATATACATGCATTTAACATCTAAGCTCCTAAATATACTAAGTAAATACTAACAAGTTAAGGGAGTTATAGACAACAACGCAATAATAGTAGGGTTCTTTAATACCCTACTTTCAGCAATTAATAGATTATCCAGACCAAGAAACAACAAAAACACATTAGACTTGAACCAGAGTCTAAAGGGGCTTTATCTATATAGCACATTCCATCCAACAGCAGCAGAAAACATATTCTTCTCAAGTCCACAAGGAGTATCCTATTATATTATAAGCCACAAAATATGTCTTAGTAAATTTAATAAGATTGAAATCATATCAAGAATCTTCTCTAAGTACAATGGTATGAAAATATAAATCAACAAGAGGAAAACTAGAAAACTTACAAATGTGTGGAGACTAAACAACATGCTCCTGAACAACCAGTGAGTCGAAGGAGATATCATAAAGGAATTTTTAAAAAATCTGGAAATAAACAAAAATGGAAACACAACATATTAACACCTACAGGATTCAACGAAAGCAGTTTTTAGATGGAAGTTTATAGCAATAAGTGCATATATTAAGAAGACAGAAAGATCTTATACAGCCCAAATTTACAACTCAAGAAGAATAAGCCCAGCGTTAGAAGAGGAAAGAAATAACAAAGATCAGAGAGGAAAAGAAGACCAGAAAAAAAATGAAAATATTCATAAAACAAAGAGCAGATTTTATGAAAGATAAGCAATATTGATAAATTTAAACTAAAAAAAAAAAGAGAAATCTCAAGTAATAAAATCAAAAGTGAAAGATAACACAAACGATATCACAAAAATACATAGGATTCTAACAGACGACTATGGATAATTGCAAACCAAGAAGTTGGGTAATCTAGAAGGAATGGATTAATCCTTAGAAACATATACTTTACGAAGACTGAATCATGAAGAAATAGAAAATCTGAAAATACCAATTACTAGTAAGCAGATTAAATCAGTAATTATAAGCCTCCAAACAAAGAAAAGACCAGGACCAGATGTACTAGTGAATTTTACCAAACATTTAAAGAAAAATTAATGCAATTCTTCTCAAACTTTTCCAATAAATTGAAGAGGAAGAAACATTCCCGAACTCATTTTATAAGACCCGCATTACCCTGATACCAAAGCTAGAAAGACTTACAAGAAAAATAAAAAACAAAAAACAAAAAACTACAGGCCAATATCCTGTAGTTTCTCAATATAGTTGAAGAAATTTTCAGTAAAATAATATCAAACTGCATTCAACAGCACATTAAAAGGATTATACACCATGATCAAGTGGGGTTTATACAAGACCAGTTCAACATACGCAAATCAATAAATATGATACACTACGTTAATAGAACTAAAAATAAAAATCATATGATCATCTTAAAGATAAAGAAAAAGCATTTGACAAAATACAACATCCTTTCATGATAAAAACCCTCAAGAAACTGGTTATAGAAGGAACACACTTCAAGATAGTAAGGCCATATATGACAAATTCACAGAATATAAAATTAACAGAAACCAGTTGTGCTTCTATACGAGCAAAACATTGGAAAAAGAAATTAAAAAAAAAAACAAAAAACAATCCGCTACACCAGTGGTCTCCAACTTTTTTGGCATCAGGGACCTGTGCTCCTATGAGAATCTAATGCCTGATGATCTGAGGTGGGGCTGAGGCAGTGATGGTAGTGCTGGGGAGCGGCTACAAACATGAAGCCTGGCTCGCTGGTCCGCCACTCACCTCCTGCTGTGCGGCCTTGTTCCTAATAGGCCACA
Organism: Eidolon dupreanum; assembly: GCA_028627145.1. Classification (NCBI taxonomy): domain Eukaryota; kingdom Metazoa; phylum Chordata; class Mammalia; order Chiroptera; family Pteropodidae; genus Eidolon; species Eidolon dupreanum. The sequence goes on along the minus strand of CM053502.1, from coordinate 114,416,118 downwards.
GAAGGGTACTGGTCATTTTACCAGTGTTTATATAAATGCTTGTTGTATGTGCCAGGCTCTATGCTAAGTGCTAAGTACCTTATCCCATTGAATCTTCACAACTACATAATTATCATTAATCTTTCTTCAATTAAAAAAGTTGAAAATTGAAGTTAAAATGTTCAGGTTCACCAGTATGGAATAGGAAGCTGGGTAAAGGATCCAACAAAGGCAAACTCAGTGGTAACAATCCATATGATTACTTGTAGCTGAGTAGTCCTGGACATGGAAATATCAAGTATCTTTTCCCAAAATTGCCCGGGTGTGGTTAGTACTGTATAACAATACCATATTTCTTCCTCTTCCAAGTAGATCTTTCTCATCAAGCAAGATTGCTTTGAGTTTTAAAGTGCTTTGTCCCTGAATGGTTATTTCAGCAAGTTTTATCAAAAGCAATAAGGCATTTCTTTTTGTTTCCCTCCATCTTTATCTAATATATTTTTCAGCAGTGCATGAAGTAATTTTCTCAAGAAAGTGGATGGAGGAAATTCTGCAGTCACATGCTTCTCAGTAAATGTTTTCTTTTAAAACAGTTTCATGAGCACATACTGCTTTTCTCATGTATTTTTTATATTTGCTTATACATCAAAAAGAACCTCATCAGGCATGTTTCTTTTTTGTACTTTAAAGATTTAAGAGAAAAATATTGGTTTACTCACATATTTTCCCCAATACTTCTAAAATATTAGAGAATCTTGAAAATTTATCTCTAGTGCCACATAATTCCGTTACTAGAGAATGATAACCCAAATTTCAGAGTCAGTAATAAAATGTCAAGAATCATGATTTTCTTAAAGTTAAATGCCATCTACTTTAGTCTCTTTTTCTTGAGTGATTTTCTTTTAAAAATATTAAGAGATAACCTATAAAGCTGTTTCTTTTCACCATTGTCTCTCTTCATATTGTGCATTTTGAGAGATGTGATTTAACATTTCCTTATTATAAAGGCATAAATAGTAGTATTCACCCAGAGTCTTTGGTATTTTACTTGGTTGTTTCAGAGGCCATATATGGAAATCAGACACAATGGAATAAAAACTGGAACTTTATGCTGCTTTGTCACATAATTCATGTGTGTGAGATTCAGGTCATTCATTTTACCAGTGTTTATATAGCATTTATATTTGCTCTATATCGTGCCAGGTATTGGGTCCCAAATGTTCCAGACTCACATTTGTTGTTGCTGCTGTTGTTGTTGTTATAGTTTAAACACATCAAGCTATATTGCTGTTCATATGTACAGGTATAATTACTTTTCTCAAGACACCTATTTTTTAAAATAAAGGCAAATACTTTTTAGCTACAGAGCATAAGTGATATAAAAATGGAGATATTTTTTATTTTATGATATATTATATAATTTTTTAAAGAATTTTTTGAAGAGACACATCTTCTTCTTGACATATTTATATACCATTACCATTTTTATGTTTTTAGAAATTAGTTATCTTTTAAAAACAATCATGTACTCTGAATACTTTTCTGCCTAAAACATGACATGAAAGAAAAATAGGCTAGAGTTGTAAGGAATGGTCTTCAGAAGTCACGTGATTCAATCTTTCAAATCTTTAGGAGTCTCTTCTTTAACACCCTTGGCTAATGCTCACCCAGGTCCTCATTAACTCTTCTATAATGAGATGGTCATTTTTCATAGGAAGTATGTCCTAATTTTGAGACGCTGTAACTGTTAGGAACTTTTCTTGATATTGAACTTAAAAGTGCCATTCTACCACATTGTTATGAGTTCAACTCTTCTAGGATTTTCTTCTTCATTTACATGACAGCCCTTCACATATTTAAAGACAATTAGCATGTTTTCCCATGGATTTTTCTTCTCACCAATTCTCTCAACTATTACTTGAATAAAATTGTTCAAGAACTTTTGCCATTTGGGTCACATTTCCCTAAAACACAACAGAGTTTATTAATGTATACCTTTAAATGGGCACCAAAAGTAATCACCATGTTATACGTGTTCTGACCAGCAGAATCTACTGACATTGCCGTTCCTGTGATCTAACCATGTGTTTGTATCATCATATTCTGAGTATGCACTTTTCTTTGGTAGTTACATCACTTAATTTATTCATATTAAATTTGATGTCATAGGTATCCTTTTTAAAATATTAAAATCTGATTGACCATATTTTTTGTGTGTGTATAATTCAACTGTTAGGAAGCTTTAATTGCAAATGACTATGTTTGGCACATTTATTGACTTCTTATCTTTGGTTCTATTTTCACTCATTTCACATGCACATCCTTTATGAAAAAAATAATTGAGTGTAATTTATGAAATATTTATGTAAGTGCTCCAGAGATCAATTCTAATTGGTTCATTCATATATGAATTCTATATGTTTGGAAACTTATTTATTCAAGTGATCAATTAATCAATAAATCAATCACTTAACTCAATTTTAACTTTTTAGTGGCCACTATGTTTGAGGCACTTGGTACAAACAAAAAAGAGACAAGATTTGTCCTTAGAGCTATTCCTTCAGGGAACTGGTATATAATAGAGCTCAAAAGAAATATAAGCACAAGATAACAGTATAATATGAAAGATAATATCTATCTATCTATCCATCCATCCATGTATCAATCATAGTCTGGGAGCATTATGGACCTACTAGAAATTTTCTTACTATCATCTTATGTGTCTTGAGATTCTGTTTATTAATGTTGATATTTGTTCTGAATTTCTAGTGTGAAGACTATTCTTGTAAAGACATTGAAAGCAAAATGAGAATTTAATATTTTCTTTAGTCATAGAATTTCCAAGTGTTTGGAGATTTTCTTATTATCTTTCTGTTATTAATTTCTAGTTTGATTCCATTGTGGTCAGAAAACACATTCTTTCTTTAAAATTTCTTAAAGTTAGTTTTTTGTCCCAGTGTATGATCTGTCTTGGTTTATGTTCCATAGATAGTTGCAAAGAATGTGTATTATACTATTGCTGAGTGGAATGTTCTATAAATGTTAATTAGATTTTGGTGTTTGGTATTGTTGAGTTCTATATTTTCACCAATTTTCTCTCTAGTTAAACTATGAATTATTGAGAGAGAGAGATGTTGAAATCTTCAAATATAATTCTGGATTTGTCTGTTTCTTCTTTCAGTACTATCAGTTTTTGCTTCAGTTTTAAGCTCTGTTGATTGATGCACACAGATTCAAGATTGCTTGCCTTCTTGACAGATCAATGTAATTATTATGTAATGTCCCCTTTTGTCTCTGGTCATATTCTTTGCTCTGAAATCTACTTTAACCAAATTAATATAACCACCCCTGCTTTCCTACAATTATTTACACAAGCTATTTTTCCCATTGTTTTACTTTTAATTTACCTATATTGTTATGTTTGAAGTCAGTTTCTTATAGACAAAACATAGTTTCTTCATGTATATTAATCTGCTTTGCCAATCCATCTTTTAATTGGTGATTTTGAGCCCATACACTGAACTTTTAATTTCAGTTTTGTGTTTTTTTTGTTTGTTTTACACTTTCTACTTTGGTCTATTTATATATTCTATTTGCTGATACTCTATTTCTTTCTGAGGCTTTCTTTTGATTCTCTTTAAAATTTGTTTCAAGCATGTTTGTAATTGCTCATTATCTTATTTTATCATGGCTGTTTTAAAACTTATCAGATAATTCTAATATCTCTGTCTTCTTGATATTGGTATTTTTGATTATATTTTTCTTTAAATTTAAGATATTCATGGTTCTTGGTATGACAAGAAACTTTTTATGAAACCTGGATATTTTCATATTATGAGACATTGTAACTTAGTTAAAACTTTTGTTTTAGGTTATTTTCTTTGATACCACTCCCACAGGGAAAAGGGAGGTACTACCTTATTACTACCAGATAGAATTAGAAGTTCAGATCCCTAGTGGCCACAATTGATACCCAAGAGAAAGAGGGTGCTCCTGCTTAGTGCCAGGCAGGAACGAAAGTTCTGGCTCATCAAGTGGTCTCCAGTGACGTTGTGGGTATGAGTCACCAATGGGTGATGTTGCAAGTCCCTTTTCTCCTAACCCTCTTCTGACAATAGCCCAACAAAGGAGAGGTATGAGGTGGTGCTGGAATCCAGACTTCCCATGTGGTCTTCGGTTTTTATTGATGGTGGTGAAGGAGGAGTGAGAAGGCGGGAGATATACTGGATAGTAGGGATATAAAGGCCAGCTTCTTACTTGACCTTCTCTGCATTATCCTGTGGAAGTAGTGTAGTATCTCCTCACAGCTTCACAAGAATGGTTATCTAGGCTCCCCACCTGGTCTCAGGTTGTATGTGTGCAAGTGAAATCATTTTTTTCTGTGGTGTTTGGCTGAAGTAGAATAGTTGTGGTCTAAAAGTTTTCTATCTTGCTAGGCTACCCCTTTCCTGGTCTTTCGGTTAAAGATTTTTGTTGATGCCTTTTTTTGTCTTCACTTGTTGACATGTCTGGGTTGCAGGCTTCTTCATCTCCAGTTTGTGATATGTGAGACAAAAATCTAATCTAGAAAACTCACCAACATATTGTTTCTCAAAGGTCTCTGACCAGTCTGCCTTCTCTCACCTTCCAGAATCTTCTTATGTTCATTTTATATATAATGTGCAAAGTCTTTAGTAATATTTAGTAGGTAGAATCAGGAAACATGATACCAGGAGGTACAACAGCCATCTCGTGTCCAAGAAACAAAAGCTACCCATTAAGATTGGTGAAGAAAGAAACTAAAAGGAACCTGAATCCTTCACACCTTCTTGAAGAGATGCACCAACTGTAAGATTCTAACTCAGGGAGTGTTTATAATGGAAAACAATATGTTATGGTTTAAGCTATGCTAGATGACTTTCTGTTATGCTCACTAAATATAGTCCTAACAATTTTTCTTTCTGTTCTCTTCCATCCAATTTTTAATCAAGCAATCTTTTACTTAACCTTCAAAATTCAGATCAAGGACATTTCCACTATGATGACTTTCACATACTTACCCTAAAGCACAAATCTGCTCAGTTATGCTAGTGCCAAAAACTACCCTCTTCTAAGCTTTCTCCTAGTATGTTGTTTTCTTAATTTATAATCCTTCTTCTTCAGTATAAATCTTCTTGTGGGCAGGCATTATGCCTACCTGATACTTATTAGTTATTCAATAAATGGTTGTCAAACATGCAGATAAACAAAGTTTTCTAGATAGCATTTGTGTCATTGTAATTTGTTGTTTACAACTACTTTTCAAGTAACTAGCTTCATAGAATATAGCTGTGTTGACATATTTCACTTTTTCTCAGCACTCTTAGAGATAGCTGAGACAATGGACAGGAATTATTGCCAGAGTTATATAAAATTAATTAATTAAAGTAAAAGAACATTAATTTATCTGTTCTTTATGAAGTTGGCAAGCTCACTTCCTTACTGGTGCCAAGTTTGGAATGTACATATGTATTTTGTAACTAAAAACTATTTTAAAGATACTGAGGATGAGAAGAAGCTTCCTATACAGATTTTCTCCATGTTCTGCCTCCCTAACATTCTCATGTGATAAGTGAAATTGTTCTTCTGGGATCCATCTTGAAATGACTATGTGCTTGTGTTTGGCTGCCTGTGTGATGCTAGGATGCCTTTATGACCAACTCAAACCCTCATTATTTTTTTCCCAAGAATGAGTAAACTATTTTTCCTTTCTGCTGAAGTCATAACCTTTTCTTTCCACTACTGGAGTCTACTTCTCATCTCTTTTCTTTCTTAACTCCTGGCTGGGTTTGCTTGAGAAGATAAAATGAATACAAAGGATATTTGAAACCTGACAGCTTTCTCTCAGTCATCAATCTCTTGGAATATCCTAACAAAGGGTGAGAGGTGTAGGAGTTTTCTAAAAGGCAGCATAGAAGGACTGAACAAATGGCCAATCAGCTAATGTTTTCCTTCTATTTTATTGATTTTCAGATCTGGCTACTCTTGGTGTTTGCATTTCCTTTAAGAGGCATGGCATAAATTCTAATACATTGAAGAAACTTCCAGAGTAAATATAGATTCATTCCCCTTTTTTTCGACAAAGTAAAAGTAAAATTATAGATTCATAGTAAGTATATATATATTTATGTGTATATATGTATACATATATATATATATTTTTCTTTTAAAGATGTATTTTCTACCTGAAGTTAAATAAGAACAGGAAATTGCCTTTTATAATGACATTGACGGGGATGTTTCTATGTGGTTAAAAAGTTTTAAAATAAAAGCATATTATTAAAATAAATCAAATAGTAACAGGAAGTTAATGATGAGAAAAAGCTGTTTCCATTCTAGTCCCATTCTCAGAAGCAAAGTTTTGACTCAGCTGTTTCTTCTGATATTTTTTCCTTCTAAGATTATTTCTTGATTGATGATTTCTAGATTCTATCTTTTGACTTTCTGTAATAAAAATAAAGATTTAGTTCTTTTAAATTTCCCCATTATGCCTCTATTTCTCCCAACTTTATCCCTCCAAACACTGGAATTAAAGCAATGAACATTGCTTTTATCATTATGTTTATGCTAATACTGTGCCTTCAAAGCTAAAGTAATGCACCACAGGCAGTTCCTTGTGAGACTTTTTATTATGTAATAATTGTCCTACTTTTTATGCACCCAATTTGCTGTCTCAATATTCTTAATTTATACTTTTCCCTTTGCAGCTCTCCATTTACTTTTCATAATCTAGACCATTTCTAGCAGTTCCAAAGTTGTCACTTTGAGATCTCCCTCTATTACCTTTCTTATTTGATTCCATATTTCCTGAATCTTCATCTTTCTCTTTCTTAATTTATTCATGAATTTGCTGAAGAATGTTGTTTAGGACTTCTCAAGGTGTCATGGGAGGTAAATGTTCAGAAATCTTGTAGACATGAAAATGCCTTAATGCTCTTCTATCCTGATATGTGATAAGGGTTTGGCTGGGTAGAGTTTTAGTTTGAAAAACATTTCCCGCAGAATGTTAAAGTACTTGTGCCAATGTTTTTTAACATTTAGTACTGCTTATGAGAAATATCAGTCTTGCTTCTTTATTCATGACTTGTTTCTTTTAAATCTCTAGAGACTTTAGGGATTCTCTCTACTTCCTATACTAAAATCTTATAATAGTATGCTCTGGTGTGGATCTGTTTTTATTCTTTTTGCTAGATACTAGTAGGCCTTTTTTATTAGAAATGTATATTCTTTATTTCAGGAAAATTCTCCTGATTTATTTCTTTAACACTCTTTTCCTCTGAATTTTCTCAATTCTCTATAGAACTCCAATTTATTGAATGTTGAATTTTCTGCTCTCTGAATCTCTTAATTTTTGCTCATAGTCCTCTCTCTCTCTCTCTCTCAGTCTCCCTCTTGTCTGTTTCTGTCCCTCTGAACATTCTATTTCCTTAACATATAATCTTTAAAAGCTTCTATTGCAGTCTGTTCATCAATTATAGTTTATGTTATAGAGAAATTATTTCCAGTTTTCCAATGTTTTTCCTTTTCCAAAGTGTGATAGGCAGATTTCTAAGATGGTTTCCAAGATTCTTGGCCTATAATGTATGTACCTTATATAATTACCTCATCTTGGCTGTGGGAGGAAACTATGAGTATGATGATAATGCTTTTTACTCAATAATTATATTACGTGAAAAAAGGATTTTACACATGTAATTAAGGTACCTAATCAGTAGTCTCTGACTTGATTAAAAGGGAGATTCGAGTAGGTGGCCTCGAGGTAATCAGTTGAGCTTTACAAACAGGACCCAAAGATCAATGACAAAAAAAGTCAGAGAGCTGTATTTCTGCTGGCCTGGAGGCAAGTAATACTTATGCTATGAACTGCTTATGGGGGCAATCAGGCAAGAAACTGTTGGGTGGTCTCTAGGAAATGAGAGTAGTTCCTGGACTATGGCTAGCAAAAAGTTAGGGATCTCAGTCCTATCACCGCAAAGAAGTAAACTAACCAGCTGACCTGAGAGAGGAACCCAAGAGTCAAATGAGGCTGTCTGCAGCTTAGTGGAACCCTGAGCAGAGATACTGTGAGATAATAAATTTATGTTTCTTTGAGCTACAGGTTTGTGGGAATTTATTATACAGAAATAGAAAAATAATTCACATAGAAACTTGTTTTTGTTTTCTGGATGAAATATCTTTTTTTGTTCCCATCTGAAGATACTAATAACAGTTTAATTTTTTTCTTTCCATTATTTTTATTTATTGTTTTATAATTTTAGACACTTCTTCTAGTTAAAAGTGTTACTCTTTAGTCTTCTATATGTTTAAATGTGAGACACAATAAGGGGATTAGGTACCTGAGTGAAGCCATAAGATTTAATTTAAGTAGATACAACCAAATGTGTGATCTTTTTTTACCCTGTTCTTATTGAATTTCTCCAAAGAGAAATGTTTGACATTCTGACTGTGTGCTTTTTGACTGGCTGTTAGAATTCTGCTTGTGAAATGGGCAAGAAATCTGAGTGTTTGACACACTTACAGGCTGATTATCAATTAATTCCTGTTTTTAGTCCTGAGATATATTTCTACTATGACCACCTACAGTTTAAATACTCCAGAGGAAAAGCTTGAGATTCATCTTTCCTAAGGGGTAAATGTTTCAATGCCAGTATTCTGTGTCTTTAAATATTGACCTGTGACTAATCTTTGTAATGTGAAGCTCCAAAGCCACCATCTGCGGTACATGTGGCTGGCCTGAGACCTCCTCTTCAATTTTTTATACCTTTATTTACACACTTCAGATTATAGGATTCACAAAAGTCGATGAACAATTAACATTTAAAAAATGGAAATTAAGGGAGAACATACTATTAAATGTAGCATATTGTGCTATGGAACATTACTAAGATTATTTTTATTCATATAAATGTGTAAACTACTGTTTATATTACAAAAGCATTTGAATTATGAGGTAGGAGAGATATAACAATTTTTACATGGTTTGGGATATGAATTTTATAAGTATGAATTATTCTATACACTCATATTTTTGAGGGTAGCTACAAAAGTAATGACATTGGAATAAATCAGTTTTCATAACTTCTCTCCCCTTCAGCTATTGTGTAGATGAAGATACCTGAGTATTTATCTTAGGATCCCTTCACCAGTTCAATTTTTTCACAAACTATTTAATAGTTCCACTACTCACCACCCCCATCAGCCAAAATGGCAGCATTTCTACTGCAGCAGAAGCAAGTGAAGTTGCTATGCTTATGGAAACTCTCTTATTGAGTCAGATAAATATTTCCATGTAGACAGTTGAGATGAATCAGCTTCCAGGTAGGGTTAGGGAGTTCCTTAATTATTAAGGCAATATTAGGTATTATCTCTGCCTTTAAGGAGAGGCAGAAGAAGAAGAACAATAATAACAAAAACTCAAAGTCATAAAAGTGACTTTCTAATCATTTGGAAAGAAGCTATGGCTCTACATTAAGAAATCATAAATGCACAAATAAAATAAATTCAAGGGAGCTAGTTTAAAAAACACATAAATATCTGAAGTGCCAAAGATTCCTCATGCCTCTAGCCTCAAGTTCTAATAAAGTCTACAGTGATATAAGCATATGTATGTAAGCATATATAGGCTACACTATTACAAGTGTTCTATAAACGAATTGCTAGAGCTTTATAAATAAATAATGAGATTTTAAAGTGGAAAGTCCATGGAAAAAAGGGTGAAATTTGAACAGAGTTTAATAATGTGCATTGAGTAACAAATGTATTGTTGCCATATTCCTTGTGTGTGAAGATAAGATCTATGTCTTCATAACAGCAAACAAAGAGAAGGATTTGGGTTTATATTTGAAAATTCTGGAGAATAAGGAAAAGCTGATAATGATTATTTCTAAATTGACATATAACTCATTCTTATTTCCAAAAATCTTTTAGACTCTGAGGAACTATTCATCAAAATTATATTTGAATTGTTCATTTATTTCCACTAAGTTTCTAGATTTTTGAAAATATGGTAGAGTGTTCATGTTATTATTGCTTTTTTGGAGAGAGAATAAAATTATTATTAAAATTAGTAATAATAATAGTTATGACTGTGGAAAATAAGATCAGTAGAGGCAGCAAAAGAATCACATTTTATTTATTCATTGACTTATTAAAATATAACTTGTAATAGCTTGTAGACACATATATAATACAAAAATTAAAAAAAACTCCAATTATAATTATGAGTTAAAATTTAAATGCAGTAAAGAAACAATAAATATGAGGCAAAGACCAAAAAAAATATGCTAAATGCCCAAAGCAAGGTAGTTACTAAGAAAATCAGGTTGGGTGATGGCTTTTGTTATATAATTTCAAAAACATATTACTTAAGTTTCTACTCATCCCAAGGGGGAAAAAATAAGCTTTTTCTCCTTGTATAGGTAATTTTTTTTCTTTTAAAAATATGCTCAGAGATATTCTGATGGCTTATTTTGAATATATATTATAAATAAATAGGATATGATAAAATCATATTTTTTCATGTGCTGATAAGTACTAATGAAAAAAAAAACATGTAAAGCAGAAGACATAGTAACTAAACTGTTTAATGAAAAGATAAAAAAAAAAATCTATTATTTGAAATAAATCATCTAGGTGAAGTGAATTATCTCTTCCATGCAGCTTAAGTATGTTTATTCTTCTCTCAGTGTTTTAAATGGCAAAATCCAGACACTGGAAAAGAGCGAAGTAACTTCATATGGGATGACACTTTACTACAGAACTACGCGATTTTACTTATAGGGTTAAAACATTTCAAATGCTAGGACAACTTTATCAGTGATCTTACATTAATGAAGGCAATAAATTATTTTACATTTTGCCACTCTCCTCTTTTTTTTCTTTAATTCCCTATTGGAATTGATTTTTTAAAGAACTGAATACTTAAAAATAGATTTGTAGCTGACACTAAAATTTTTAAAAATCCTTTATGGGGTCAAATGTGCTTAAGTCTAACTTTTTGCTTTTCCCTTGTTTTATAAATGCTCTTATACAGAGCACAGCATTAGACCATGTGGAATCATGAAAAATAACTGTAAAAAAATTTTCTTTTACATGCAACTTTTCTTTTGAATAATGATTCTTTTTGTAAAAATCAATAACACCTCTTGAAAAAAATATTTAAATAATTACTTCCTCAACAGCCGTTTAGGTTTTGGAATGCTAGTAAAATTAATAGCTTTTTAAGCCACATGTCCAGGAAACCAAGGATTTTATCTCTGTGTATCTCCCATGAGAGATCAGCAACTTTTTTTTCTATATAAACGACTTTTGCATTAATGATATGGTAGTCTACAATGTATGTGAATTGTAACCTTTTGAAAGTTAATATGCCTAGATATTACTAGCTAATTAGCTTTTTAGTTTTATCTTAAAATATTTACTCTATTTGAAGCTAATAGAACTATTTAGTTAAATGTAGTTGTCTTTTTAAGTAAAATATTCTATAATTCAAAGTTTTTTCGAAGTCAGACTTGGCAACAACTCCATTATTACAAATTGATGACTTTTTAAAAATAGATTTTACTCATTGATTAATTCTAAAGTATATATTAAGCTGTTCATATTCATCAGACCCTGTGGCTATGTGCCAGGTAGGTCTCAGTCCTTTCTCTCAGAGGAATTCTCACCTGCTTTTAGAGATGCAGGTAAATATGTGATATGATAAGTGCAGTTATGATGGGACATGATGTACAGAAGCTGGAAGGTCAGGAATGTATCCACAGAGGAAACAGTTTCTCTGTTGAAATTCAAAAGCTTACTGATTTTCTGGGTAAACAATGGTTAGAAGGGCATTCTATTCATAGAAGTCCTATGTAAAGACACTTAATGAATCAAAATAGAATTCTGAAGAAACTTACATAAAATAATTAAAATCAGTGATGAGGTATAATAATATAATGCCTATTAATATATTAATATTGCAAATGTCTAGTTAACCCATAACCTAAGGATTGAATGGAGATGGAATTGAGATCAGTTTGGTAGAATTCATGATGAAGGCTTCTAAAGGTGGGCTTTCTGATAGACCGAAAGGATATCAAAACTTCAGGTGAGTTTGAAATATTTTATAGCTTAAATGAAGGGCCAAAATGGCCACAGAAGGGGAACAGGATTTTTTAAATACATAAAGTATCAATCCTGAAAGTGGAAAACTGACTATTCTCATTTTAAAGCCAAAACAATTAACAGAAGTGAAGCAGCTTAGAGGAAGTCTCCATGTAAGGACACGGAGGGTTTCCAGTAAGAGAACAGCGGTCTCCTGCATTCCAATTGACTGAAAGTGAATCATGAGTTCTTTGGTTTTGGGAAATCTGTACTTAATTTCAGATGATCTAATCACTGGTGTGCATTTGGTTGGCACTTCTCTGTGCTTGGGGAAAGCTCCAGCATTTGGCATAAGTCAGCTCAGTGGTGGCAGTAGTCTGCTAGGCACCAAAATTACATTTATGAAGTAAGTTTCTGTGGCAGAAAATGTGTGGGAAGAACTGGGTTGAGAACTATGAAATTCAGTTCTGTTCCCAGCTTTTCTACAGGAGCTGAATTTTCAGGTGATCTTAGGAAAGCTCTCTACCCTCTTTATGCCTGAATTTTTCTCTTACACATGGAAAATTTGATCCTGAATTATAGAAAATGACCAAAATTCATGTCTTTTGTAGAAATAATTCCAGGATAATAGATAGTTTTGCAGGGCTTTGAAGCGTTTATATAGTGTTTTCTTAGTTTCAATGTAAAGTGCTTTACCTAATTAAACCAGATTAAAAGGTATACTGACAGAAAATGAATTTTATTGGATTGTGATTTTTATTTTACAGTTTAATATGCTAATATTTTATATATGATTTTTTTGTGGTTCAAAATAAATGGAATTGAAATCATATATAGTTTACTGTACTGGTAAAAATTCAGTTTTTATATTTTGATTCCTTAGGTTTCAAATCTCAGCTCTACCACCTGAACTTGAGCAAACTGCTTAACTTCTCTTTGCCTCATCTGTAAAATGGGAATAATAGTAATAATACCTCTCACAGAATGTTGTGAAAGGAAAAATTTCAATGAATGTAAAGTGCATAGAACATTGCCTGGCACATAGTAAAAACAAAATGTTTTATTTTCAATAATTGCCTAACCCATTAGAGTTTCTACTTTATTATGTGAAAGAATAGATTATATCCCATAGGGTTGTTAAAAGAATGAAATTAAAAATTTGATAGTAAATAATCAGCAACATTGAAAGTGAGAGATTGTCCTTTTCTTTTTCTGTGGCTAATTCCAGTACTGATACATTAATAGACAAAGTAGTGCTACACATTGATCTGGTAACCAGGCAGGGATGCCCTAACTTATTGTACTTTCTACCCACTGATGCATTGTTATCTTAAAGATAGTCTGGAAATCTATGTATACGTATGTGCCTTAAAAACTAGCAGCTCATAATCATGTGAAAACCAGCAACCTGGCGCATTTGGAAGTACACAATGTGGTTGGAGTTCCTCCAAAGACCCATCGCCAGAGAACTGTTATTGTTTTTATTTTCTGATTTTTTTTTTTTTTTTTTTTGGCAAGGCTGTTTTTAATGTAACCTGACTTAGAGCTCACCTAGTGAGAATAGCCTTTTCCCCTGAGAGTGTCTGTCAAAAACAATCAGAAGCAATTGTTAAACATTTTGACTGCTTGCGATGGTGGTAAACAGTTGGAGCAAATAATAGGCTAACCAAAGAGCTTGAAAAGAATATCTGGGAAATAGTTCTCCATGAATGGCTTAGGAATGAGATCTGAATATTTTGGGGGATCTAGAATAGCCTTATGCTATTCACATTCCCAGGGCTGTGTATATGCTAAGAAAAAAAACTGAGAAAAATCTAAATCCTTAGTTTTTTTGAGCTGCTATAACAAATAGGCCTTAAACTGAATGGCTTGTAAAAACAACATTCATTTCTGACAGTTTTGGAGGCTAGGAATTCCAAAATCATGACGCTGGCAGATTCGATGTCTGGTCAAGGTCCACTTTCTCATAGATAGCACCTTCTTGCTATGTGCTGACATTGTGGAAGGGGCAAAGGATTGCTGTCAGGCCTCTTTTATAAGGGCACAAATTTGTTCATGAGGGCTCTGCCCTCATGATCTAATCCCCTCACAAAGGCCCCCATCTCCTAATAACATCATTATGGAGATTAGAATTTCAACTTGTAAATACTTGGGGGAAACATTCAGACCACAGCATTCTTAATCTCTGGTTAATCTTGAGGCTCTGTGCAAGCAGGAGGTAAAGGCTAAAATTGAGTAGTAAAGTGTCTGGCTGACTGTTGAAGACAGCTCAAAATACACATATAGACCTTCAGCGAAGATTGGGAAACTTATTATTTCCACACATTTAAGGAAATCTCTGTGCAGCAGAAACTTCAGTGACATGACAAAGAATACAGACTTCACAGAATTAGTTCAGAAAAGTCAATAACAAACAACAAACTGCAAACCTGAGGACAGGGAGAATCTGATTTCCTAAGTTGTCACATTATATTATTTAAAATGTCCAGGTTTCAACAAAAAGTTATGAGATATACAAAGAAATATGAAAGTATGACTCATACACAATAAAAAAGTCAATAAAACTGTTCTTGTAGAAGTCCAGATGTTGAACTTACAGAAAATACTTTAAATCAGCTACTTTAAAAATGCTCAGATAACTAAAGGAAATAATTTTAAAGAATTAAAGAAAAGTCTGAGAATGATGTCTCATTAAATAGAGAATACCAATAAAGAAATATAAATTATTTAAATAAAAATAAATAGAAACATGAGTTGAAAAATACAAAAACTGCAATGAAAAACTCACTAGAGAGACTCAACAGCAGATTTGAATGGGAGGAAAAAATAATCAATGAACATAAAGGTAAATCAATTGAGATTATCTAGTTATAGAAACAGGAGACCAAAGAATAAAGTAAAACAAACAGAATCTTAGAGACCTGCGTTACATCATCAAGCATATCAACAGATGCACAGTGATATTCCCAGATGTAGAGGAGATGGAACATTTGGAGAATTTTTGAAGAAAGAATATTTGAAGAAATTATAGTTGAAATTTTTTCAAATTTGATGAAAAATTTCATTGACACATCCAAAAACTCAATGAAGTAAGAAAACTCAAAGAGATCCATACCTAGACACATCATAATCAAACTGCCCCTAAGCAAAGACTAAAAGAAAATATTGAGAATAGCAAAAGAGAATAAACTCATTAGGTGCAAGTAATTCTTGATAAGATTAACACCCAGTTTCTCATCAGAAACAATAAAGGCCAGATGGCAGTGTGGGAATACATTTAAAGTGCAGAAAGAATAACTGTTAACCAAGAATTCTATCATCAGCAAAACTATTCTTCAAAAATGAAGGAGAAATTAAAATATTTATAGATATACAAAACTGAGAGCATTTATTACAGCAGACTTCCTCTAAGAAATAAGGAAGTCCTTCAATGTCAAATGAAAGGACATTAGACAGTAATGTAAATCCAAATGATGAAATAAAGAGCACTGATAATGGTAACTACCTAAGTAAATATAAAAAAGAAGTATAATTTATTTTTGTTTAGAAGTTTTCATTTATAACTAATTTAAAATACAACTGCATAAAGCAAAAATTATAAATCTGTGTTGATAGTAATACAATATAAAAGATGTAATTTGTATGACAATAAAGACACAAAGAAAAGGCAAGGGAATGGAGCTCCATAGAAAAAAAGTTATGTATAATAATGTAATTAAGTTAGTATTAATCTGAACTAGATTTTTATAAATTATGATGTTAATTATAATTTCTAGGGCAACCACTAAGAAAAAATAACTAAAAAATATATTGTTAATAAAAAACAAGAAAATTAAAATTATACAGTAGAAAATACCTATTTAAAATAAAAGAAGATAGTATCAGAGAAATAGAGAAACAAAAATAATGTAAGACATGTAAATCACAAAATCATAGATGCGAATCCTAACTTATTTGTAATTATACTAAATGTGGATGTATTAAGTACCCCAACTAAAAAAAAAATAGTATTATAGATAAAGAAAAAATGATCCAACTGTAGCTGTGTATAAGAGACACATTTTAGATTCAAAAACACAAGTACATTAAAAATAAAAGAACATAAAGATATACCTTGCAAACAGTAACCAAAAGAGAATGGGAGCAGCTATATTAATAGCAGACAAAGTAAACTTTAAAACAAAAATTACTAGAGACCAAGAAGTATATTTTGTAATGATGAAATGGTCAAGCCATTAAGAAGATATAACAACCATAGCATATGTGCACCTAATGTCAGAACTCAGAGTACATGAAGCAAAACTAAAAGAATCAAAGGGGGAAATAGACCATTCAACAATTCTTGCTGAAGATTTCAAAAATCCACTTTTGATATTAGATAAAAGAATTAGAGAGAACATCAGTAAATAAATAGAAGACTTTAACAACACTATACAGCAACTAGACCTATCAAATATCAAGAGAACACTTAACAACAGAAGAAAATGCATTATTCTTAATCGCACATGGAACATTCTCCAGGGTATATCATATCCCAATACATATAAGTAATATAAGTATGTTTTCTGACCACATGGATAAAATTGAAACTGAACAGAAGGAATTTGGAAAATTAGCAAATACATAAAAATTGAACAACACATTCCTAAATAAACAATGGGTCAAAGAAGAAATCACAAAAGAAATTAGAAAATACTTTTGAGATAAATGACAGTGTAAACAACATACTGAAACTAATGGAATGCAGATAAATTACTGTATACAGGGAAATTTGTAGCTATAAATGCTTAAATTTAAAAAAGAAGTTATTAAATCAACAACTTACCCTGTTACCATAAGACAATTGAAGAAGAAAACTAAGCCCAAAACAGGGAGAAGAATGAAGACTAGAGTGAAAAATCAACGAAATAAAGAATAGAAAACAATGGAGAAAATCAATGAAACCTTAAGTTAGTTCTTTCAAAAGATCAATAAAATTGATAAATCTTTAGCAAAATAACTAAGGAACCCTCTCCCCTTAATTAGTAAAATCCAGAATGAAAAAGGGAATGTAACTACCAACCTTACAGAAGTAAAAAAGATTATTAAGGAATACCAGAACAATTAGATGAAAGAACAAATTCCTAGAAAGACACCCAAACTGCTCAAACTGACTCAAGAATAAATTGAAAATCTAATTAAATAAATTTTTAAAAAGTAAAGGAAAAAAAAAGAAAAAACCTTCCTGAATCTGGTCTTATTTTATTTTTACTTGCTTCTTTCTCTAAATGTGTTGTGTCAGTTTTTTTTTTTTTAAGTTTTTTGTTAATTGACCATTCTGGTTCATTGGAATCAAGCTAATTTGTGAGATGAAATGTCTCCATTTATTGCTGGCCTGCAGCATATATAGATGACTACTCAAAAAGTTGTCTATTGTTTTCTAATGTTGGTACCCTACTAAGCAGAAAAATAATATATACAGATTTATGATTGGGAAATAAATACCACCCTCAGAATGAACTTTCATTTTAAGATGCTATATCCAAAATGTCAACAATATGCTCTTCTTTTCTGTTATGTTGTTGGTTATAGCTATGAGGAAACCAAAAAATCACATCAACACAGTAGTAATTAATTCCTTAGAACAC
The DNA here is from genome assembly GCA_028627145.1 of Eidolon dupreanum. Lineage (NCBI taxonomy): Eukaryota > Metazoa > Chordata > Mammalia > Chiroptera > Pteropodidae > Eidolon > Eidolon dupreanum. Next base: position 114,398,410 of record CM053502.1, on the reverse strand, counting down.
CTGGTGATATTTTTTATTGTGATATAAAGTGGATATATACTTCTAATTTAAAGAAATGCTTTATATTTATATTTATCTTGCCACAGTATATTTGAAAATTCAAGAGCCTGTCAAACTGTACTTAGCACTAATGAGAATAAAATTATTTACTCACTTTTCCTGCAGACAAAAGCCTCAGACATGGAATAATAAATATGGACTGTACATATGCTGTTGATAAATAATAGTTTTTAAGTAATATACCATTATTTTCAATGCGGCTTTCAAAGATTATACCATCATTTGTCAATTTCCTAGACTCTGAGTATCAAGAATGATTAGACAAATGCACTTGAATATCAATTCAGAAAAGCAGATGATTATTCTTCAGGAGAAGTTGTGGGAGTTTTTTTTCCTCCTAAGTTTTGAATTTCTATGGGTCTTTAGTGTGACCAGCTAACTGTAATTGCCATTTTAGTGCTTGGCCAGAAAGCAGTTATATCAATCAATCAAACAAATAAATGAGTAAATTAATTAATATTTTTTGTTGAAAACACTTTAAAAGAATTATAGCAAAGTAATTTTGATTTTCAACAGTCCTACTCACCATCTGCACTTTGAAAAAATTCTTGACATCAGTCTGGTTGCTAAGCAATAAATACCTCTGCCATGACTCCAGAGTCTCCGAGATCATACCACTATTTTGTCATTCAAGCATGTCACACAGCTTGGTGTGGGCCTTCAATTCCTGTACAGTCAGAAATATAGGTCTGCTATTCTTACAGTAAAAAGGGAATAAATAGAATGGTGTGACAGAGAGATGATTAAAAGGTTGAGAAAATAAGAAGTAAGTTTATATAAACCTCAGAATTTAGGAGTGTGCTTTTAAGTCATCATAATCTCAGTAGTTTCATTACTTTAAAAAAGCAGGTAGTTTTTCACATCTAGCAGAAACTCACCATCTTTTGAGGTACTTATACTAACTTTGCTATCTTAGCAACACTTTTTCAGATAAAATACGGTATGTTTTGTAAGAGCTTCTGTCGTATTTCTTATGTATCAAAGGTTAGCCCTGATCATTTGATCATCAGGTATATTCGAATCCTGACTTCAATAAAGAGAGGAAAAGGTAGCTGAGAGTACCATGCTAATTTAAAGGTTTTTGACAGTAGGCTGACTAGTTTAAAAAGCCTCCAACTATCTGATTATCTATTTACAAGCAATTTTTAAAAAATTTTTATGTCAGTGCTAGTTTCTGTGAGAATACTTCTTTTACTAACTCTTATCTTGTGATATAGGTACAGTTATTTATTTCTACATTTTTGACCTATGAAAAGGAAAAGATGTCCTTTAATGCTGACTTTATGAGGTGTTTGAAAATGGGTGAGACTTCGAACTATAAGAATAAAGAATGAAGAGTATGTGACACATAAATTTTTCTAAGCCATAAATAAAAATTCTGAGTATCATTTTCAAATTAGTACCTAGTTTTCTAGAAGAACTAAATTATATTACATAGCATAGAAGAGTCTTGAAGAGATTAATTTAACCACATTAGATAGAACTAAGATGAAAAAGAATACAATTCCCCCAACTCCTTGACCATGGGTATAAAGTTAGTTTTCTAATATGTGGAATAATGGGGTTCATGTAGATAATCTCAAAGGTAACATTCAACTTGAAAACTTCCTCATCTTTAATATAGGAACTGAAATAAATAAGTTAATATAGTTTTATTCGATATAGTAAGTGCAGTGAAATCAAAGATAAAAAATCTGCTCCATGATTGATTACCTCTATTTATATCATGCTTTAATTTGTATTGAGGTGATGTGTCAAGAAATAATAAGGCAGTGCATCTCAGACATTTCTCAGTGGTCTGACAGTTTATAGACAGAGAAATGAAGTGCATTCATGGAGTGAAATGACCAAGAAGCAAGGCGATCTTCACAATCAGAAAGTATAAAGCCAAGATTCAGATCTGCTCCTCTGACAGTCAGGCCTGAGGTTTCCACAGCATAACACTTTCCATTTTACAAGAAAATGTATTCTAGTATCCTTATTTTTCAGCTCAGAGTTGTAAAAGGATTTACCCTAAAGATAACTACAGAATGGAGGCTAGAATCCACATTTCCTGACTTCCATTCTGATGCTCTTGCTGCTTACAACATCCAGACTCATAGGTAATCTTCATTCTTACTCTGTACATTTCATTTTAATTTAAAGGAGAAACATTACTGGGAAGAAATGAAAACATTGGAATTTAACTATATTTTTGAACTAGAAAAATTTGGACTACTTTTTTGAATTATTCAACCTCAAGTTCTTTGTAGTTTTTTTTTTTTTTCTTTTTAAAGTTAACCCATGTGTTTACTGGCTCGTCAGTCTCTGATTACAAAAGGCAAGGCTTTAGTCTTACCTTTCCTCAGCTAGATAATATATTGAGCATTTATTATGTATGAGGCATTATGCTATGTTTATTGTGAGTTATTTTATGGTATCTGCGCAACAACCACATACCACAGGTACTATTAGCTCTCTTGTTTGCCAAGTGAAGAATCTGAAGCACAATGGGGTCCAAGATTTCAGAGCCATTAAGCGACAATGCCAAGTTTTGAAATCAGACAGTCTGACTCCAGAACTGATGTTTTTACTTGTGAAGCTCCACAGCAAATGTACTCTTCTTCTACAGTTCCATGTGCCACATATTCCCATTTGTGGCAAAAGGATTTGCTCAGAAGAGCCTTGACACTCCCTTTTAGGAAATATGAACTACAAGTGCTTGTCCAATTTCTAATTCTCAGCCAAAGCTGAGTTGTTTTTATGACTCGGCAGCCTCCTCTCCAGCTCATGCTGTATTTTGTGACATGTGCCCTAAAAATAACTGAGCATATGTATGAGAAGTTACAAAGTGAAGAGTTTCAACATCTCCTCACTGTTATTCCTTACTCAGAGGAGCTTAAATACAGTCCAAGAGGCCTTGGGGAATCAGATGCTCCATCTCTTTCCTTTTTTGCTTCTTTCCTGTAACCCCTCTTTCGAAAAACTTTTTCTCCTTTCCTTTCCAAACAAAAACTCTTGTACATATTGACGTGTGTGTGTGTGTGTGTGTGTGTGTCCACATACCCAGCTACATTAGCCAAACTAGTTTCTTTTAAAAAAATAATATTTATCATAACACTTAATCCAATAATTACTAGTGAACAATTATAATAATATTCTACCTGTTCAACATTTTGTTTTGTTATTGCCAAAGGCATACATGTTCCTTGAAGAAGCTGCAGGTATGCATGGAGAAGACAGTAAAATCACTAATGATCTCACTGCCAATTTAGAAATAATTATTGTTAACTCATTGGCATACAAAAATTCAGAATTTTACTGTGAAGAGTGATCTGTAACTTATATTTTTCATTCTTTTTTCTATTTGCATTTCTGCTTGAGAAGTTTCTATTGATTTATCTTTAAGCTCACTGAGTCTTTCCTCAACCATGTCAAGTCTACCGAGGAGCCCACTGAGAGCATTTTTTTGTGCTTTTTCCTATGTTTTAATTACTAACATTTCTTTTCGATTTTTCAGTTTTTATCTCTCTGCTTATGTTATCCATCTGTTTTTTCATATTATCTACTTTTTCCATTAGAACCCTTAGAATATCAGTTATTTTAAATTATCTGATTATTTTAGCATCTGTATTATATCTGAGTCTAGTTCTGATGATTGTGTTTTTTTTTTCAGAGTGTTTTTTCTTCCCTTTTGGCATGCTTTGTAATTTTCTGTCATTGTTGTTGAAAGTTAGACATGTTGTTTCAGGTAATAGGAACTGGGGTAAAAGGCATCTAGTATGTGGACTGATGTTAATCTGGATAAGAGTTGAGCTGTTTTTAATGTTTGGTGTAGCTAAAGGTGCCACAGGCTTAAAATTTCTTAATTGTCCTTATTTTTGTCTCCCCTCTTGACTTTGGCTTCTCTAAGTATTCCTATTTAGAAGGAGTCTATATCTTATAACTCTTTTGGCTGTAATACACTGTTATTACACTGGAGCCCTGTTGGCGTGGTGGTAAGGTATGGGAAAGAGTTAGAGTTTTATAGTATTCTGAATAAATTATAGGCTTCTAGTGGGCTTGTGTCTTGGGACTGTGACCCTCACAAGTCTATTTATGTAGATTTTGTCACCCTTTCCTCTTACTTCCTTCCCTGGCTGCAGTGTTCTCGATCTATATCCTTGAAATTCTTATCCCTGTTGACTATTGTTTTGTTTCCCTCTTAGGTGAAGTAGAAAGTCTTAAGAGGGTTGAAGTGGAGAGGAATTCTCTTTTTCTGATAGGATAAATTTTCAGAATCAAGCTCTGGCAAAGTCTTTTACTCTGGAATATAAGCCTCTGTTATATTCTACCACCAAGAGAGGATCTTTATCATATTCTCACTATGAGAACCTAGTGGAATTCCTTAAGAAAAATCTACAAAAGTGTAGTGGGGTCCCCTAAGACTGTGGCCCTAAGAATTTCTTTCTCTCAAGCTTATTAACACACTTAATCTCCAGAAATTTATTAAAATTACTATTTATTTCTAACAATCTATGGCTCCAGCAACTGTCCTTCAAGATCTCAGTTGCTAAATCTCTCAAGATACAGCCAAATCTCCACATTTAAGTTGCCAGTGTATCCTGTGATCTCAGTTTTCTGATGGGTCCAAGAAAAAGTCATTGGTTCTCAGTTTGTTCGGCTTTTTCTTGTAAGGACAGGAGTGACAACTTCCAAGGTTTTTACATGTTAGAGCTCTATAATGTGCATTTTTCACTTAAAAATATATCTTGAAGAATTTCATGTCACCACACAATCTTCTACAACAACATATTTAATGAATATGTAGCATTGTAATGATACAAACATATTGTTGCTTAGACCATTCAGCTTTCTTTGGCATTTTTCCCTATTATAAATAGCACTATGATGAACAACTTTAAAACTAACTAAAGATGTTCATATTGATTATTTTCTTAAGATAAATTACTGCAACTAAGACTTATAGGTCAGAACCCACATTTTTTAAGTCTAGTTTTAAATATTGCCAAGTTACTTTCCAGAAGGTTTATAAAAGTTTATTCTCCTTCCAGTCATCAAGAGCTCCTGATTTCTTGTACCTCACCAGTACTGAATTAAGTCCTTTTTTGATTTCCATTTTCATGTTTCATGTTCTTGTATTAATTTGCATTTCTCTGATTGCTAAGGAACATGAGCATTTTAAATACATTTTAATATACTTCCTACTATTTTTATTTGAAAATGCCTATTGATTTAATTGTTGATTTACATAAGTTGCTCAAATTTTTTGACCATTCAAAATTTAAACCTTTTTTCTTATTGAAGTTGGTCTTTTCTTTTTCATTATTTTGCTTTTAATATCTGAACATATTCTTTGAATTGTGAAGTTAGAATAGAACACAGTTGATCAACAGTGAATAGAGTTGCAGAATGTTTTGCCATGAGTTATGAAGGGTTCTTGTCTTATACTATAGACTCAGCTAAGCCTTGGCTGAGAATAGCTCTCTCTATTCTAAACATGAAACTATCCCTATTTTCTTATTATGTCCACATAATACATAAAACATTATAGTTACTATACAGGAGGTAGCATGCCTTTTATTACGGAGCCTTTCCCTTTCAATTTTGAAAAGATAGGCTATCTAATAATTATCTGCATACTCACTGTGTTGAGACTAGTGCAGTAATAATACTGAATTAAACACCAAGAAGATAACGTGAAGTGTGGTTGTGAGCAAATTGGTTTGGTGGTGGAGATTAAACATACATGTCATGCTTCTATTATTTTGTGAATAATTTAATCTACAGTAAAGTTTTGAGTCTTCCAATGGTGTAAATATAGGCCAGCAACAATAGTATATATTGATAACTGATCCTGGGGAAGTGCATTGTGTTTTGTACTATGTCTGGTAATGACTGATAAAAAGGAAATTTTTATTTTGTGACTTAGATCATGCCTGTTTTCCTGTATATAAGATTTTGTTTATCAAATGAGAATATGAATGAAAGAAAAATGTTCAGATGATGAACTTCCAAACCTAGGCACAAGTTAGCAGCTTTGGTGAGTTTGTGCACTTTGGAGTACATTGGGCTACTTGGGTGTAAACCTAAAAATTAAAGACACTGGGTTTGATCAAAAAGGCTTAAGGCCTTTTAGAATGAATGTAGGAAAATACATTAAATTTAAGAAATATCTTTTATTCTACAACATATGGCTCAGTTAATACTTAGTTATTATAATAAATAGTCAAGTTTTTCAATTAATATTCAAATGAAGTTGAAATTGATGTTTGCAGTTATGAAAAAAAATATTTGCATGCATCTGAGATTATTTCTTTTAGATAGATTCCAAGAAATGAAATTTATGGATCAAAAAGTATGCATGGTCTCACTCTATGCTCAATTTCTTCATGAGGTGATGACCATCTTGAGGGCAGAACTCTGTCTTAATAACATATAACCCTCATTGCCCAACACATCTTACAGATGAGAAAACTGAGAATCAGAAAATTTAAGTATTTCTCAATTAATATTTATTGAATAAATTAATGTTATGAAAAAAATCTTTGAAAGATTGAATGTAAAAAAAAATTAAGCTATTTCTTATTCTTATAGTAAAACCATTATTTTTTTTGACCTAATTGTAGTTCTGATGCAAAACTGTTTGGGATTGCTAAAATTAATTTTAATATGCTACTAATATAAGTATTCTTACACATAAATCTTCTTAAAGAAACACATATCCAAATGCTTATCCAGGATGCCACTTTCAAGTGTCATTTCAAATGCCATTTTGAAAAGAGTGGAACATTTACAAATTCATCATTGGAATATTTCAACATATCATTCATTTAATCTACATATGTTGAGAATATTTTATGCACAGTACTTTGTAATAAATGATATGAGAACTACAAAATAAGTTTTTAAAACCTGGTCTCTTTTCTCAAATAAATTACTGTGCAATTAGATCAGAGATACAAAAAATTGAAATAACTGAAGACTTATTATAGTTCTAAGTATTTAATAAATATAAATAGAAATGTTTATAATTGAACTAAAATATGTTGACAAGGTGTTACCTGGAAGAACAAAGTCAATCTGAAACTTTCAAGGTTGGAAGAATGTTTGGAAGTAGTAAATTGGCAGCTCAGTTTGAGAAGGGAGTTATGAATTGGCAAAGTTGTGGAGAGTAGATGTTTTAATTGTAGCATTGTTATATTTAAAGGCAGAAGGATGTTGAAAAGAGAGCAGTTTTGTAGGGAGCAGAAAAGATCTTCAATTGATTTAGAATGATGTTAGTAAAAGGAATGAGAGGACAATTGACTGGGCAACTATAATGATAATCCAGACGAGGGCTGAGTCTGGAGGATACATCCATCAACATCAGCAGAGAGCACAGGATATTATTGTGGTGGAGGTACAGGCAGCACATTTCCAGTGTATGTGAATTGGGGGATAAAGAAGGAGAAAGAAATGGAAATAGATGATCTTAGAACTATTTTGTGGGGAAAGAATCAAATAGCCCAGTATGGAGATAAGAAAGATTCTGGATAATTCAATGTGTGTATGTCTGTATATGTGCAGGAGCATTCATGTATTTACTTTCTGGAAGAAATAAAAATGACTTAAACACTAAATGGTCTTTTGAGCTAAAAACTTAAACCATAAAGAATATCATCCTGCTACCTTTACCATTCAAACTTTATTTAAGCAATGATATGGCATGGATAATTATCTCTAGCTATTAGTTATGTAATTTTTAAAATATAACCAGTATAACTGTGTTTGATGCAATGGAAACTATTATTTAATACAGAACAACCTGTTTTGCATCAAGGGCTTATCATTCATTTTTCTCTGTATATGTTCAGAGTTCTGAAGTTATTTTGGAACTCTGTATACTTGAAAGATAATTGAAGAAATGTATGAGAAAGTGCCTTGTGAAAACAGTGAATCAAAACTCCAAAACTCAGGCTTCTAAACAATGTGGGAGCCTGATTTTAGAAGAACTTCCCAAGTAAATTATATGTTATTCACAATGTTCTCAATAGCCTTAATGGGGAATTCATAATAAAAGCAGCATGTTCCAGAGATGTTGCAACAAAATTCAGAAATATATAAAAACAAGCAAACACCTTTGAGATCTTTAAAAAATTTAAACAAGATATTTAAATCTTCCCATTTTGTTTTTCCCATATTACTTATTCCAAGTCATCATTATTAAACATTGAACACACTAATTTACTAAAAAGAATTATTTCTCAATTCTTTTAAACTTACATTAACAATTTTTTTCCATTTTAAAATGCCCAATTTAAGAAAGCAGCACAATGGAGTTATTTCTAACAGTTTATTTAAAATGAGAGAAAAGGTTTTGAAGTTCCTTAATTGGTTGTGACTGAGGCCTTGGCCTTGGCCATGAGGATAATAGACAAAGGTAATCATGAGAGAGACTAGTAACACTGTTAAGAATGAAACTGGCAGATGTTTGGGGAAAAGGAATCTGCATCTGGCTTGAACACATTCATCAGTATCAACAACACCTGCCACAATAAATAAGCACCATCCTGTTAACATGATGGCAACCTTGGAAGTGCCATCTTAGATCAATGTCAACTATCTTCAGTATAGTTGTGCAGGTAACTTTCTCACAAGTATATTTTACTTTATATGATTAATTCTGACAAGAAGGTTAAGAGTATACAGCCTTTTTCCTTTGAATTTGTGATGTTCTGTGGGATTTCTGATTAAGCATGGATACTGGATATGAAAGTCCTATCAAGACATGCACAAAACTGAACAAGCCTTGCAACAATGCTAATGCTCCATCTTTTCCACAAAACGCTACATTGGGGGAAGAAAGCAAACCATACTAATGATATTATTTTTGTAAGAAGTAAGTCAATGGCTAGAGAAACAGATTTTTTATTAAGGTAGTCAAAAAAGATAATGGAGTAAAGTTAAAAGATACAGTTGACAAGATTAAATAATAGTGAGTGAAATTCCCTTATATAAGGGAATTAAACTTTATTTCAAATCTCAGTGGGACAAGATTATAATTATTTCTGCTCTACATAATAACACAGACAGAAAATCAAATAACACAGACAGAAAATAAATCACTGGAAAATATTGATGATTTATGAATATAAATATTCAGTAAATTAACTAGATAACAATGAATAGAATACAGTCAATCCTAATTATTCACTGATTCTGTATTTGTGAATTTGCCTATTCAATAAAAGGTTTTTAAACCTCAAATTTAATAAATGTAATGTTTTAGCAACCATTTGTGAATATGCACAGAGAGGCAAAAAATTTGAGTCATGCAACATGCACATTTCCACCTGAGGTTGAACAAGAAGACACTGCCTTTTTGTAGTCACTCTTTCTTCATGGTTTTGCTTTTAACAGTTTCAGTTACTCGTGGTCAACCATGGTCTGAAAATATTAAATGGAAAATTTAATAAATAACCAACTTATATGTTTTAAATTACATGCTATTCTGAGTAGCATGATGAAATCTCACACCATCCTGCCCAAGATGTGAATTATCTCTTTGTGCAGTGTATACATGGGATATATGCCACCCACCTATTAGTCACTTGTAGTCAAGGTTATCAGATCAGTTAGAAGAGAGAAAGAGAAACCATATTCACATAACTTTAATTACATTATATTGTCATAGTCATTCTATTTTATTATTAATAATTATTGTTAATCTCTTACTGTCTAATTTATAAATTAAACTTTATGATAGGTATGCATGTATAGGGAAAAAACCAGTATATAAAGGGTTCAGTACTATCCATGGTTTCAGGTATCCATTGGGGGGTCTTAAAGTGTATCCCCCATGGATAGGAGGAAACTACTGTATTTAGTGCTGTGTTTTTGGCATTTATGAGCATTGTATTGATGATTTTGCTTTTTAAAATAATCCTGAAGCATCATGCTTAAGTGTTGTCTACTGTTCTAAGTACAAGAAAGCTGTGGAGTACCTGTGGGGAACATACATGTGTTAGCTAAGCTTTGTTCAGGCATGAGTTATAGTGCTATTGGCTGTGAATTCAATATTAATGAATCTCTAATACATACTAAATAAGATGTCTTTAAACAGAAACATATAAAGCAAGATTATGTATTGATTGATTGATGAAAATGTGATCAGAGGCTTTTAGGAACTTTACCCTGTATTTCTCCTAGGAGCAGTGATTCCACATTTGCTAATTCAGTGTTTGTGGTAAATTTATAAGACATAACTACTGTGAATATTGAGAATCACCTATATATATAAATTCTCAGGGATCTTATTAAACAGCATATTTGAAAGTATAATATAAAAATATTCAATAAAAGATTGCAACAAAAGTATACTAAATTTAGTAATGAACTTAACCCATTTTGGTAGTATGTTCTTTGTTTTGTTTTGTTTTGTTTTGTTTTGTTTTACTTTACAATATAAGTTGCTTGAGGACATATAATGTCAGATTCTTTCCTACAACCTTAGCTCTGGAATAATGTTTGGCACATATAAAGAAGCAATAAGTGGTTAATATTGCTCTTTGTCAGAGATTTTGCCTGCTTTTATTTTTTTATACTAATTTCATAATTACTAAAAAACTAAATGATGAAATTTAAAAATTGCACCAGAAAAAGGAAGTTAATAGTGGCTATGGGATGAACTTTCTAAGAGCAATGGAAAAAAGTAATGAGACATGTAGATCAATTCAATAAATGCACACACATTGTATAAATTAAAACATACAGTAAAAAAATAATAGATAATGGATTTTTTACAAAGCAATAAATAAAATGTATATGTTTTAAAAAGGACTAAATTAATAAATATATATAAAGTTCATGAATAAATGAGAAAAATACAATCTTAATAATTAGAAAAGGTAGATTATTTACACAAAGGAATATTTAAATGAGTAAAACTGAAAAAATTTCAACTTTATTTAAAGGTAAAAAACTGAAATAGGAATATACATTACTATAATAGAGACCATATATGACAAGCCTACAGCCAATATCATACTCTATGGTGAAAAGCTGAATTTCCTCTAAGATCGCGAACAAGACAGAGATACTCATTCTTGCCACTTTTATTGTACTAAAAGTCCTAGCTAGAGTAATTAAAAAAGAAAAGTAAATAAAAGGCAGCCAAATCAGAAAAGAAGTAAAAATTGTCACTATTTGTTGACAACATATTATATATAGAAAATCTCGTTGATAACATATTATATATAGAAAATCTTAAAGAAGACACCAAAAAACTGTTAAAGCTAATAAATGAATTTAATAAAGGATACAAAATCAACATACAAAAATCAGTTGAGTTTTTGTATACTAACATGAACTATCAGAAAGAGAAATTAAGAAAACAATCCCATTTACGATGGCATAGAAAACAATAAAATACTTAGGAATAGATTTAACCAAGGAGGAGAAAGATCTGTATAGTGAAAACTGTAACACATTGATAAAAGAAACTGAAGAAAATACAAATAAATGAAAAGATATTCCATGTTCATGGCTTTGAACAATTAATGTTGTTAAAACGGCCATACCACTTGAGCAATCTACAAATCCAATGCAATCCTTATCAAAATTCCAAAGACATTTTTCACAGCAATAGGAAAAAAAAATCTTAAAATTTGTATGAAACCATAGAAGTCTCTGAACAGCTAAAGCAATCCTGAGAAATAAGAGTAAAGCTGGAGGCATCACACTTCTTGATTTCAAATTATATTATAAAGCTATAGTAATCAAACAGTATGATATTGGCATAAAAGCAGACACATAGACCAATGGAACAGAATTAAAAGGCCAGATATAAACCCATGGTCATATGGTCACTTTATTTTTGACAACAAAGCCAAGGATATACACTGAGAAATGAATAGTCTTATCAATAAGTGGTGTTGGAAAAACTGGATATATAGGAAAGAATGATTTACACCATACACAAAAATCAACTCAAAATGGATTAAAGATTTGAACACAAGATATGAAACCACTCCCCACCTGCCTCATCATGCTCCAAGCACACTGGTTACCCACCATCTTCAAAAGAGATCAAGATGTTCCCTATCTGATGCCCTTGCCTATGTGTCCATTTACATTGAACACACTTTCTCTGATCCTACTTGCTAGCCACTACATATCCACCATATCTCACCTAAAACCTACTACTTGGAGAAGCTTTCCAAATAATCCTTATTGAAGTAGTTCCTATCCTATTCTTTATTGTAGAACTCTATCAATTACTTTTCTTCTACATATTACAATATGGTTTTGCCCCTCCTTAGTTAATTTTGTCTCATAAGAATGTAGGTTTCATGAGGACAGGAAATTTTCTGTCCTACTTTATCCTTTATATTCCCACAAGGGGGCACTCTCCAGGTGAAGAATGGCATCAAATGCAGTAAGAGATAGAGCCAAAGTACTTAGTCTTATGTGCCAGGTAAGGATTTTTTAAATTGAAAAATACCTCATGAGTCATTTAGTTCAAGTTACACCCAAACAAAGAGAACAAGATTCAATACTGCCACTGATGAATGACAAATGTGGGTCTTAAAAATATAAAAATAAGCATCATGGTCATATCATGATCTACTTGAAAAATAGATTGATAGAAAACTTCTTAATTGATAGAAAACTCATTATGTTATTGATGAATTAGGAAAAAATACCAAGATCTACCAAGTCTGTTAGTTTGTGGAGTTATAGGAACAAATGATAAAAAAGTATTAATAAAAACCAGGATCTCAGTTGTGCATTGCCTCATGAATTTACAAATTATCATCTCATCAGAATGTAACAAAGATCACTTGACCTAGACTGTCATCATTGTCTACAGTAGCTGAGGGCAAGTACAGGTTCCCACTTCAATGGAAATAATATTCTTTTTCTTTCTAATGGAATTTTATTTGTTTAATTTTTTTCTTTAAATTTATTACTTCAATTTTAAAGAACAATTTACTGAGATATTTAAAAACAATGATCTAGATAAGCCTTTGCATTATGGATTAGAGGAAGTTATAAATGTTAAAACACTTTATTTTCAGACTTACAGTAAGGTAAACTTTAAATGAACAATTTGCAGATATAAATAAAAATATTAATTGCTACTTAAATTTCTAGTGCTGCAGTGGCATTTTATTTCACAATGTAAAAATTTCTTCATGTGTTTGGGCCAAAAACAGAGATGAGAATTGTCCAACAAAATTGATCTAAAGGAACAATTAAGAAAATAACAAGCAAAGCAATCTTGGAGGATGATTTTGGCTCTCAAAAATTATCTGGATTCTTAAAGTTAAAGGTGAATCATCTCATGCAGTCATCTACTAAAGGAAGAGTTTTGAAAGATGGGGTGGGGAAGAGAGATAAGACATCTGAACAGTAACTTACAAATATTTTTAATGTTAACCCAGAGAAAGAAATTCATTTTATATTGTGGTCCATATATATACAAAGTTTATAATCTGTAGTATATAATGTATATGTACAATGATAATAGAAAATTGTGTGAACTCTAATAACTATGATGCATTTTAATACTTTTTTATCTGCTCTGTTTGGATCTATTTCATTTCATTTCATTTTTAAAAAGCTTATTTTGATCAATTAAATTAATCAAATGCTCTAACTAGTAAGCTGCTAATCCAGAACTTGAAAAATACTGCATGAATAAAACCATCTGGAACTTGACTATCATAGTGCTCCAGAGAAGTTAAACGACTGAAAAAAAGAGATGAAAAAGGCAAGATGGTGACTATACATAATAAGAGAGATTTTGTGCATCTTTCCCAAGGACATCAGGATAAACCTGTGTAATGCTCCTCGTCTTAGGGTTTAAAAGCCCACATTTAAGAAGACCTTGACAGACAACATCGAATGATAGGTCATCACTTTCCAGAGACATTTTAGCTAAGACAGAAATGGGTGGAGAAAAAGAAACTGAATATTGTCTAAAGAGCAGAGGAATAATGAATGTCCGATTAAGGAAGAACCAAAAGTAATTCTGAGTGTCTCCTGAGATCTTGTATTTGAGGTGGAGTCCTAGGAAACAGAGGTTATAACCAGCTGGAAGCGAATTTATTCTAAGGAAAGGGAATAGAGCCTCTGTAAGTAGCTAAGGAAGATATGAAAGGGTTTCCTAACTATGACACCCCAGGAATTCTTAATTCCTAAATTTAGTCTACTTACATACCATTTGATGTATTGTTTTACAGAAACTTTAGCTAATTAAGCCACTTGTACATTTTTGTCTCAAGAAGTTATTGAGTGAAATGCTGGAAAAGTAGATTAGTTTTCATCTAACAATATCTTATTAAAATAGTTAAAAGGAGTTATCTGAGATAGTTGCCTAACTTCTTGTGCTATATTAAGGCTCATTTGGAGGTTTGTGTGTGTGTGTGTGATTCTGTGCTTTTCTATAAATTCCATCCCAGCTTCCCTTACCAGGATTGAGATCATCTTGGAAATGTGAGTGCCATGGAGCTTACTGCAGGAAGGATAATAAGGTGATATGGTTGTTAAAGGCCTGATACAGTGGAAAGAACATAAATTCCCTTGAGACATATTTGATCTTGAGGATCCCCTTGGGCTATGAGGGAATAATTATTGAGAGGATGTGACTGCCCACATTGGAACCTCTACAGTTTATGAGGACAGGTAGTGCAGATGCTTTCTATGCTAGAGTTATCTTTAAGATTCCCTAAAGCAGGAGTCAACAAACTAATTCTGAAAAGGGTCTAAGAGTAAGTACTTTTGCTGTGTGGTCCATTTGGTTTTTGTCTCAACTTCTCACTCTGCTGTCAAAATAAGCAGTTGGTAAGCACACAGGTATAGCCATACTAAAAAAAAAAAAAAAAATAGTGTTTATCATAACAGATACCATGTTGGTTTGGTCTGTGAGCTATAGTCTGCTGATTCCTTCCCTGGAGAGATAGCTTAGTGTAGGCAGACCTAAAAAATTTTTGCAGAAAATGGTTTTTTTTCTAGGTGGGGAGGACTTTTATTTGGAGTTAAGATACTTCTATTTAGACTCCCAAAAAACTAATAGCTGAAGAGGAGAGAAGCAAATACATTTTTAAGAGAGTTCACTTTATGAGAAGTTCCACACTTAACTGATTGGGCATTGCATATTATTGAGTCCAAAGAATAATGCCTGGAAAGCCTTTTTGATGTTGCTTGAGAGAATATTCATAACCCTTTTTCCCTCTCTGGTACAATTCCATCTCTTCTCTAGGCCAAAGAGATACTTTTCATAGTCATTAAATCTCCTTAATGGATTCTCTTCCTTTCAGTCTTCCAGAACCCGCTATAATTTATCATGCCTTAATCATTTAAATTCTCAGAGGACAAAACTGCAGCCTGCATAAAGTGAAGCTGAAGGAATAAAACTAAATGGACACAGCCCAAACTGGCTCTTGACTTCCATGCCAATCATCTTTCCATGATACCAGACACCTTCTTCCCTAAATCTTCATTCATTAAGTTTTCCATAAAAAATCAAATACCCAAAAATATGCTACAGTCTGACTTGTACAAATATAGAGTTTGATTTTACTCTTAGCTTTGGAATGTGCAATATAGTCCTTCCAGAGCCACAACAGAAAATATATATTCTTCCAAAGCTAGTTTCCCCTTCTTCAAATATCCAAGGAATCTGGTTCTCCAGAAAATTTCCACTTTAATCATAGCCCAGATTCTAATAACAGCTAAGAGTCTTCTCTCCACCCTGATTTTCAGAGAACAGAATATACCTTGGGATAATATGAAAAAGATCACAGGCACAGATGGAATAAAATTGTATATAATTTCTAGGCTTTCTTGAATATTTCAGTTAGATCTTTTCACTGGGGCAAATGCACAGGTACAACTGATTTATGAGCATATATCATATGAAAGAAGAAATTTAGTGTAGTGGTTAAGAGAACCCAGTCTGGAGCCACACAGCTTGGCTTAGTAGCTGAGTGCTTTCATTTACTCATCTGCAAAATGGGTTAATAATAATATCTTATTGGGTTGTTGTGAGGAATGCATGTAAAACACTTGGAACGGTGTCTGGCACATCGTATGTCTTCAAGAAATATGAAAAAACTAGAGTGTAGGATACATGTAAAGAGAAGGGATAGGAATTACATAATCTCCCCATTTATAGTATGCTAATTTCCCTCTGTGATTTCATTAAAATTAAATAACTCACAGCTATTATTTATTTCCTCCCTGACTTGATTTTCCCTCTTCCATCAGTAAGATTTTTTTTTTTTTATTTTAATGAGCTTCATAACATTTGAGGAAGGCAGAGGCTGCAGCACTGATTTGGAGCTTTCAGCATTTGAATTGTGGCTATGAATCGCTTCTTACATGATGAAGTACAAAGTGGCTTTGTTGCCAGAGCCAATTTTCCTCTTTGTGTCTCAGTTTTTCAGGTGCAAACTGAGTTTTATAATACATACTTTGAAGAATTTTTGTATATGTACAGGGCCAAACACAGTAGTCAATTCTAATAATTGCTCAGTACATTAGAGAGATTACTATTTTATTACATTATAATTCTCTAGTAATCTCTGCTTTTCATGTGAAGTTTAAAAAAATAAATCATAGATTGGGAGATTGTGATCAGAAACCTGAATTTTGAATGCATCTCTGCCAATAGCTGCAAGACCTCAGGCACTTCACCTCCCTTTTCTGTATATTTCTTTTCTCTTTGAGAAGATGAGAAGGTTGTTCTAACAATATTACCTTGACTGAAGTATGGAGAGGCCAGATACAGATTAAGAGAGAGAAACTGGACTTATATTGCTCGGGGCGATACACAGCACCCCACACAGGGCCACTCTGCAGAAGCGTGAGAGTTGAGCAAGAGGCTTTATTGTGCTTTCTGTGGGAGGAAAAGGATGAAAGGGGTAAGCAGGTTTAAGACTGGCTAATTTGAATAATTTCAATGGGTTCTGGGCTATAAGCTGTCTTTGGTTTTCTGTTACCTGGTCCTGGGGAAATTAGGGTGGGTGTATAGTGTGAGAGTTCTATAAGGCAGCGGTCCCCAACCTTTTTGACACCAGAGACCAGTGCTCCTAAGAGAATCTAATGGCATCATGATCCGAGGTGGAGCTGAAGTGGTGAGGCTAGCGCTGGGGAGCTGCTGCAAATACAGATGAAGCTTCCCTCACTTGTCTGCCTCTCACCTCCTGCTGTACTGCCAGGTTCCTAACGGCCCACACACGGGTACCAGTCTGCAGCCTGGGGGTTGAAGACTCTTGTGATAAGAAACATGGTTGTGGAGCTGTGGACTTAATTAGCTGTTCAGGAAGGAGAATTGAATGGCTTCTAGCCAGGTCCTGAAAACTGAGTCAAGACATCACTAAAACACCTGTATTACAGAGGTTTAATTAGGTAAACTTAATTATCTTTTCGAAGCCTAACCTCTGATTTGGGGGCAATGAGTTCCTTGCTTGGTTCATAATTTACATGTCGCACACTTTTAAGCAGGGATTCCATGTTCTTCCCTTATGTGCATCAGCCAGATACTAGTGCTTCCACATCCAGAATTGTTGACAGGATGCACTAAGGATCATTTTCTCTGAGCAGATATCCAGTCAGGAGCGTCTGGCTTGGGGACAACAGGTGTTCCCCAGTTAACAATGAGATCTGGTTTCTCATTTGGTTCTATGCCCTATGGAATTGTTTTCCAGGTGAACTTTCTATTGACTTTCCTAAGTAAGAATAGAAACTGGTCTCAAATACTCAAAGGGCTTTATACACTCGTTATGAACTAATTGATATGTCAACTCACTTCTGAAGCTGCAGTTGCTTTTAGGGTGGAAGGTAGCAAGTAAGCAGTGCAGAGCATCACAAAATAGCATCCTAGCTCACAAAATAAAAGCTACTTGATCCAATTCAAAGGTCAACAAAATAAAAATTAATGGTAAATTGAATTCAGCCTGGGGTGAAAGAGCATAGTTTTAAAAAGAGCAGTAGCGCAGATATTTGGCTAATTTACATTGGGTCTTGGTATTTTGCTAGCATATTATCTACAATTTGATAATCTAAAGACTTTGAAATACATAACCTTAATATTTTGCTTTTTTTAAGTTGTAAAAATAATCTTATTGAGACACGAGAAAGTAATATTCGAACAGAGCAAAGTCAGAGCTCTTTTGGAAGTTTCTAATTGTGATAAATATGGCCTCCTAACTACAGAATATCCTTATACTCAGGACTACTCACACACGAACATCTAGATTTTTTGGCTAATCAAAAATAAATAAATAAATAAATAAAACAGCTTTATTGAGGGATCTTTGACATAAAAATTGTGCATACTTAAAGTATACAACTTGGTATTTTGATATATGTATTCATTGTGAAAAGTTTATTACAATCTTAATTATGACATATTAATTAGTATATTAATTACCTCTACATAGTTACCAGTGTGTGTGTATTGAAATTTAATTTAAGATCTACCCTCTTCCCAAATTTCAAGCAAACTATAGCATATTGTTAACTATCCTCATCAGGTAGTACATTAGATATGGTATAAGTTGTTCATCTGGTATAACTGAAACTTTTAAGCTTTAACCAACATCACCCGGTTTTCTCTTAATCCCAGCTACTGCCAACTACCATTCTACTCTCTGGTTCTATGAGTTTGGCTGTTATAGATTCCACATATAAGTGAGATCATGTAGTATTTCTATGTCTGGCTTATTTCGTCTGGCATAATGTCCTTCAGCTCCATCCATGCGGCAGCAAATAGAAGGATTTCCTTCATTTTTAAAGCTAAATAATATTCCACTGTATATATATTTGATACTGCATTTTCTTTATCCATTCATCTATAGACAGACAGACACAAATTTTTTTCATATTTTGGCTACTGTAAATAATGCTATAATGAACATAGGAATGCAAATATCTCTTTGAGAGTGATTTGATTTCTTTTAGATATATACCCAGAAATAAAATTGTTGCATCATACGGTAGATCTATTTTTAATTTTTTGAGGAATCTTCATGCTGCTTTCCATAGTGGCTGTACTAACTTACATTCCTACCAGCAGGGTACAAGTGTTCCCTTTTCTCCGTATCTTCTCCAACACTTGTTAATTTTATCTTTTTAATAATAGCCATCCTAACTGGTGTGAGGTGCTATCTCATGGTGTTTCGATTTGCATTCATCTGATTAGAGATGTTAAGCACCTTTTCATATATTTCTTAGCCAATCAAACTTCTTTTCTTTCTTTCTTTCTTTCTTTCTTTCTTTCTTTCTTTCTTTCTTTCTTTCCTTCTTTCTTCCTTCCTTCCTTCCTTCCTTCCTTCCTTCCTTCCTTCCTTCCTTTCTTTTTTTTTTAAAGATGTGTCTATTTAGGTTCTTCACTCATTTTTTAATTTGGTTTTTTATATTTTAGGTATACAGTCTTATGAGTTTCCAATATATTTTATATATCAACCCCTTATCAAAATATGGTTTATAAATATTTTCTATTTTATAGATTTTTTAAATTGTGTTGATTGTTTCTTTTGTGCGCAGAGGCTTTTTGGTTTTATATAATCCTACTTGTCTATTTTTGTTTTGCTGTCTGTGCTTTTGTTGTCATATCCAAATATATATGTATTTCTAGACCATTGTCAAGAAGTTTTTTCCATTTTCTTCTAGAAATTTTATAGGACTTACATTTAAGTCTTAATCCATTTAGAGTTGATTTTTCTATACAGTGTGACATCAGGGCTAATATCATTAGGTTGCATGTGAATATTCAGTTTTCCAAAGAGTATTTGTGGAAGAGATTATTCTTTCCCCATTGTGTGTTCATAGCACTGTTTTTG
Organism: Eidolon dupreanum; assembly: GCA_028627145.1. Lineage (NCBI taxonomy): Eukaryota > Metazoa > Chordata > Mammalia > Chiroptera > Pteropodidae > Eidolon > Eidolon dupreanum. The sequence continues at coordinate 114,378,539 of CM053502.1, read as the reverse complement.
AAGATCAGTTGACTATAAACATGTGATTTTGTTTTTGGGTTCTCTATTTTGTTTCATTGACCTATACATCTGTTTCTATGTCACTACCATACTGTTTTGATTATTATAGCTTTGTCATATAGATTGAAGTCAGAAAGTATGTTACCTCCAAGTTTGTTCTTGCTCCTGATTACCTTGGCTAATCAGGGTCTTTTGTGGTTCCATATGAATTTCAAAATTGTTTTTCCTATTTTTATTAAAAATATCACTGAGGTTTTGATAGGGATTGTGTTGAATTTATAGATTGCTTTGGGTAGTATAGATATGTCAACAATATTAATTTTTCCTGTTTATGAACAGAGATATTTTCCCTTTATTTGTGTCTTTTTTATTTTTCTTCAATAATGTTTTATAATTTTAAGTATACAAGTTTTCACCTCTTTGGTTAGTTAACTCCTAAGTATTTTATTCATTTTGTTGCTAATATGAATGGAATTGTTTTCTTAATTTCTCTTTCATATTATTTGTTATCAGTGCATAGGAACACCACTGATCTTTGTATACTGAATTTGTGTCTTGCAACTTGGCTGTATTTATTTATTAGTTCTAACAGCTTTGTGCGTATGTGTGTGTGTGTGTGTAGTCTTTCAGTTTAATACACATGTAATCATACGCAAACAGAAATAATTTTACTTCCTTTCTGATTAGGATGGCTTCATTTTCATGCCTAATTGCTCTGACTAAGACTTCCAATATTATGTCAAATAGCAGTGGTGAGAGTGGGCGTCTTTGCCTTGTTCTAGATCTTAAAGGAAAAGCTTTCAAGTTTTCTCCATTAATTTATGATGTTATCTGTGGGTTATTCATAGTGACCTTTATTGTGTTGAGGTGTGTTCCTTATTGTATTGAGAGTTTTTTAGTTGGTGGATTGAGATTCATTACATTCTATATAATGATAATTCTAATTATTCAAAAGATTATTTTCTCACCTCAGGATTATAAATTATAGCAGAGCTAGAATTAAAATCCAAGTTTAATATGATTGTCTATTACCCTGGTGATTTATAACCTAATGAGGGAAAATGACCTGGTTTTCCTTACGGTTCCCAGCTACACCTGTCCTCCCTCAACCAGCCATCTGCAGCTCTGACTCCTTTCAGAAGGCAGTCTGATTTCTTTGTTGCAATATGGATGCCCTAGGGAAAGAAAAATATAATCATTTATTTAGTGAACCAGCAATCAATTTCAGAGCACATTTGGGATAAATTGATAAAGTGAGAAAAAGTTCTCCTTTTGACTATTAATACAATAACTAACAAGACAATCCAACAAAGGCTTGAGTAATGCCAGCCACTTGATTAGGTAGTGTGTGTAAGTGTATAATTGACTGACTTAACTGTATGTTTGGTGTCATGAAGAAACAGTGATAGCGTAGCAATAAAATTCAATTGTTTAACTTATAAATATTCCTATTCTTTATATGCTTAAAATGTATCTGGTTATTTTAGAAAAAAATACATAAAGCTGAGAATTAAAGCTCATGGGCAGCATGTTATACTTATAAAAAGGTGAAATCATTGTTATAGAATCATCAAATGATTGCAAGTTTTTTCTTATGAGAAGATTGATAGGAGGAATAGTTCTGTGTAATCAAATCAACAAGTTTCATCAATAGAGGACATAAACAATTTTCACCCTTGTTGATATATCGTGTTCCTCAATTCTCCAGAGATGAGAGAGAAGGGAGAAAGAGAGGACAGGAGAGGAGAGGAAAGGGGAGAGAAGGGAAAGGAGAGAAGAAAGGAAGGGAGGAGAGGAGAGGAGAAGAAAGAGAGAATAGAATAATGTGTCGTGAGTTTAAAAATAATGGACATAAGAAAAAATTCTGTTTTTTTTCTTTTTAGCAGTTATGTTTAATAAACATTATTTAAAAATAAAACAGTTTTCTGTTAACGTGGGTGTCTTATAACATGTAATTTGGCCACATGGATGTTTGCTGGAGTTCTAAACTGATGGTGCTATTATGCCTCTTTAAGAGATGACATTTAAACTATGTATTGACATTATTAGTCTCTGATATACTATCTCTAAAAAAAATCACATGTTTAATAGCATCTGGATATGTCTATGGCTCTACCCATTACATTACGATAGAAACCATCTTTAAAAAAAATGATGTTCAAAAAATGTTTGTGACCTCTGGGGAGATTCATACCTATGTATCAAAATCCCAGGGGAGAATTTGCAATGCCCTGGTGTTTGGAGATAGCTAAGATTTTTCTGGGACTTCCAGAAAAATGTACAACCTTATCATTGTACATTTCATTACCTTTATAAAGATAAATTTTCAATAGGCCAAGGAAATTTAATATATATTTTAACATGCTCCGTAGCTTTATCATGTTTGTATATTTGGTTAAAAAATATATTGCATTCCAGAAAATAGCTCCGAAAGAGATAGCAAAGATATTTCCCAGGGAGAAAATAAAATATGAACATTAAAAGCAGTGATTAGAAAAAAATGTGTATTAAAGGTAAAAGATTAGTTGCTTGTTTTGCTGAAAAATAAGTTCCTAGGTTATAAAAATATTGTGTGGAATATCATGATGTTTGTTATGGAACTGAATGAAACCCACAGATGGTATTACTGTCAGAAGATTGGCAAGCTGAGAAAAAAAATCCATATTAAGTGTCTATTCCAATGAGGACAAATTGCTACCTCATTCATGAAAAAAAGCATCTTGTGTAATAAATCTCCTTCTAGTTGGCTGACATATCTCGCATGGGTTTGTTACTTCTCAGAGAATTAGACGCAGGCAAACTGAATATTCAACACTACTAGTAGCCAGGTGAGTCTTGGAAAGGGAAAAACCATGTCATTGAGCTCATGCATAACATCAGTTGCTACCGACATGAACTCCTTGCTGAAAAACTTAATGAACAATCATTAAGTTGGCTGCACAATGAAGCAAATCAACATTCACAGGGCACATCATGATATTTATTTAATTATGTGAGCTTCATTTGAAATGGAGACATTTTTAGCAAACATTCACATTGAATAAAAAATATTTCTACATTTAAGATACATTCTATTCTATACCACCTGCCCTCAACATCCTTGTCTCTGATCCTCTAATTTTGTTCATTCTATATTCTTGATCATTGATCAATGGTTTGATCAGATAATACCCAGTTTATAAAAAGCAGCTCAGGCTCATGGTTACCTTTACTCCTAGAATCAGGCATTCAGTTTTATTGGAGCAGAAGCAAGGCAAATGTCTCTCAAGAGAAAACTATTTGTTTTCAAACTTTAGAGACATCTGCTATAAATTTCTTACTGAGGTTTGTAAAAGACATTATTCAGCACCACAATCTGCCATAAATATTTGAAGGCCATTGCATCTCTGGTCAAGTCATACCAGTCATACCAGAGCAGAGAGCCTTTTTTTTTTTTTTTTTTTATTGAGAACCCAGTCACAACTAGCAGGCTTTCGGTCATTTAGTGCATCGGTTGCAATAATGCACACAAATATATTTTTGTTATTTTGAAAATCCAGAGTTTCACCAGATATTGTCTCCTGCTCTCAGAGTGTGCAAGGCAAATCCTTTCTGGAGGGTTTATCTAAAGCTTTCATTAAACCACCTCATATTCTTAGCCCACCTTTTGCTTCTGATACTGCTCTGAGAATTGGTTGCAGCAAACACTCTTTTGCCTTTGTTGCATTGCACAGACCTTGCTTCTTGTCCTTGGACTCTTCTGATGCATTGGCATAGAAATCCCATAGAAAGTCATTTGATGTTTATGCATGTGCGACGTGGAAGTGCAGAGAAATCAATGCCCCATGGGCAGCCTATTACTAATTAGGGCTGGGTGATGCTAGATATATGCTCAAGCAGACAATTTTGAGGCATATTTTACAGCTCCACAGAAGATCCAGCTGTACTATATGTGTCTCACTTTCTGTCTTGGGGCAACTCTGAAGCTGTGGTAGGGGACCCATTAAGGATTCATGAATTCACAATTTGGAATTACAAATTTGACCAATGGAAGATGATGCTGATGAATAAATAATCCTCTTAACTTCCTTTAGGTGGGCAGTTCTTTATAAATATTCATAAGGTCTGGGATTGACAGACTCAATAAATTGGCCCTTCATATTTTCTTGTTTTACTTTCCCCAGTTCCTCGTTTCTGTTTCTTGGGATCACTTCCCAAATAAACTACTTGCTTGTACAGGCGCTGGTATTTGGAGAGCACAGGCTAAGAAAAAAAGAGGATTTCTCACTGTCTCAGGTTTCTGGGCCATTAGTTTTACTTAAGTGGCAAGTGGCATTTATCTCCTGCTTTCTGTCATATGGCTTGCAAAGGCATCTAGAGTTCTATTTTCCATTTCTCCATGTTATCTGAGCTGATGGTATCACTTAAGTAGATTCAGGATGATGCCTTGGAGATGGTGAGATAATGAAGTTTCCTGTGGACTAAATTGTGGCTCAGTTATGGTGAACTGGCAGAGCCCTGCTGTAGGATGCTAGACGTGTGCAGCTGTCCACGTGAAAGCAAATAACTTCTGGAGTTTGCTGATAATTAGTATAGAAGTAAAAAGAGAAAGAAAGCAGATCAATAAATACATACCAGCTAGTTGGAGCTGTAGTGATTTACTCCAGAAAAGAGTCCCCATCTGGAAAAGCAGTTGCTATTAGATTCACCACCTGATTAAGCTTATGCTGATCAAATAACATTTCCAAGAGCCTTCTGTCTATACAAACCAGTCAGGTTAAATGATGATGTTAGGAATCATCACTCCTGTTTTTTTCGGTCTTTGGTGGTGATTACCCCAGAGATGTTGCTTTCAGTTTATTATTTTGGTAAGAAGCAGGAGCTCAAGTGACTTTTCTTAACCAGCTCTACCATAGATAGCCTTTACTCTATATAAATGCTAGTTCCTAAGTTTATTTATTTATATTACATTCTAAGAAACTAGGGTTATAACACAAGGTGGATCTGAGATCACATTGGGTCTTGAATGAGAGAAAATTTGATCAATTTCCCTTTTCCACCTGAGACAAGAAGGTTTGCTCCCTGAATATCCATTCAAATCTGCTTCAGCCATGGTGTTTTCTGATACAGGATGTACATCCTGTACTCAAATTTCTAGCCTTTCTACAGCTATGAGTATGTGATACAGTTCTAGCTCATGAGAGTCAGCACTAACTGAAGAGGACTTGACTGCCTGATTAAATCTGACAAGGACTTGTGAAGAAAATTTGACCTTTTCTTTTGCTATCCTTTCTTCTTGCCTAAATGTAGATGCAGTGTCCAGAAGTACAGCACTTTAATCTGCCACTTTTGAAACTTCTAATTACATAAGCAAAAGGAGAAAAGCATCTTACATATTATTTTGCCAGTTTGGTCACATAACTCGTATTAGTCCCTATGCTGAGCAGTAACAATAGGGTCCCAACATCTTAGAATAATGTGAATATTTCCCTTTTCCCTTTTCACAGTTTCAGGACAAAAGTTGCATTCAAAAAAGGTAAGAGAAAAATTTACTATAGAGACTATGATATTATTGCAAGTCTTCTTTCCCTTAGTATTTCCAAAGGACTCAGTCTTGAACTGGCTAAGAACTGAGATTAGACAAGGGGCTGTGACTCTATTGTTATGGTATTAATGTTACGTTCCTGACATCAGACTTAGAATGTATTTTTTGATGCAAGGCACATAGCCCTTAACTGGCTTTTGCATCTGTTTAAGCCTATAAATTTCATGCTTGATAATGATTTCAGTAATCTTTATAGATGATACCATTCTAGTTACCACTCTGCCTCTGCTGTGTATTACAGTAAGGATACTCAATTCTGTCTGCTAGTTTAGCAGCACAACTTGTCATAACTATTTTGGACTCCTTTTAAGAGAGATGGAAATGATTCTATTTTGTTTTAAACCACTATTAATATTTTTCCTTAAGTAGGTAGACTTCATCTTTTCAAGGTAAATGTTTTAGTAGGGTTGTTAAAGGATCTTCAAACAAAACTGGAACAGCCACTTCTGCCAGGCAGCCAGAAGATGGTTCTGTTGGCAAAGGAGGCTCAGTCAGACTGGAGAGTGCTGATTATACAAAGCTAGTGCTTTTCAATAGGAGGGCTAAGGACATTTTAGGTTAGACAATTCTTTTTTTGTGCAAGGTTTTTCCACTTTTTAAGTACATTTAAAATCACTAGTTCCGAAGTGATACGTGCAGGTAACATTCCTAAGTAAAAGTAACTACACAGGCTTATGGAAGGCCTCTTAGCTGGTAGCACCGCCAGTTGAAAACCATTGCTTTAAATCATGTGTATCTTCCCATGAATCCTGATTTAAATTCTTGGTGCCCTATTCATTTTTAACATTTACATAAGAGATTTGGCAAAGTTGCAATTCAACTGATGTTATAAATTGTCAAGCTATAGGACTGTGTGTAACTTTTATTTTTTGCACTTTCAGCCCTGTGGCTGCAAGAGATAAGAAATTTGTTTAGCACAGTCACAGAACATCTTTGATTTTCTGACTCTTCCCTGAATAAAAAATTTAGAACTTTGAATTTGCCATTTTATTTCTGCAACATTTCAGTGCAGTTAGAAATCATTAGTACAGCTCATAGTCCTCATGCTGCTCATCATATTGTTTTATAGAAATGAACTCAGGTTCTTCAAAATCTTGCCATGGATGGGTATTTAATGACCACAGGTGATAAGAAATGAGTTTTCTATTGGGTCAGGATATGTTATCAATTTATAGTATAAGTTATATTCTTACTACTACAGAACCAATAAACAAGAAAAATAATTCCAGATTTATTCCTTCAAATATCTGTTGTCTGCAATTAAAATTATTACCAGCTTCTGAATCCTTCAGTGATTTTAGTTGCAAAAGACAGAATTCACTCTAGATCATTTCTGATAAAAAAAAAAAAAAGTAATGACTAAGAACCAGTCTCAAAGAATATAAAGATGGGTAATTTCCCAACTATACCACAGGGGTTGCTTCAGCAAAGAAACCACCATGGAAGCAGCTTAGCTCAGCACAGATACATTAGCAGGACCAACGATGCTGGAGACGGACATCAAAGCTCCACCATCACCATTCCTGAAAATAGATTACATTGGGTAACCACTTGCAATTGACTCCTTCTGAACTGAGGTCTCACATGGGTATGTTTGATAAAATAATGTTTACATTATGACCACATGCTTTTTCAGAGTAGTTGTAGCAGGCCCTTTACCATAATAGATCACTACCTTTCATTATCTTCATAATCTCTGCCAGTTAGATAGCGATAGTTTTACTGCATGTTTTAACAGCTTTATTATCTTTTTAAAAAATAGGTAATACTTTGATTACTGTGTAAGTTGAGACACTTTCATACACCAATGTCTCATTTGTAGTGTTGTCTTAATTCTTTATTTATAAAATATCTGTATATTTATTGAAGCCATAAACTATTTTTGTCATATTTCCTATATATTACCAGATCTTCACAGTTACCAATTTATTTTCTATTTCATCTAGTTAAAACTATGCTCTTTTCTTTTATAATAGCTTACATTGTTTTTATCCTGAAGCAAATCTTTTCTGATTTCAAACTAAATAAATGTTTACCTATATTTTATTTTATTTATAATAGTTTTGGTTTGTTTTGATTAACTATTTAATTAATGTAAATTTATTATTATAATACATGTTGCAAAGTGAAGTTATATTCTTTCCCCAAATATCCCAATTTCCTAATAACTTGATAAATATTAATTTTACAGTAGGTCTGGGATTTTTAAAAGGTTTAAATTAAGTGATAATTACTAGGGTCTGTTATTTCTACTTTACTATCTAAGTGTTCAGTTTTGCACTAACATTGCACTATTTTATATATACAATTATCATATTTCAAATTTTTATAAAACAATTCTCTACCAACATATTTTTTAAACTTTTATAACTATTTTATCTCTTAGAATGCTGTTGAATTAATTTGTTCTCATCATAATTTGATTGAAATTTTAATTATCTGAAAAATAATTCTATAAACTGGTATGAGTTGACATCTTTTCACTATTCAGGAATAATAAATGTCTATTTAAATCAGAATTTATAATAATTAATACAATTTTATAACTAGAAATTGGTTAGATACATTTTGTCGAATTTATTTGTCTATTTTAGCACCTTTTAAAGTTTGTTTTTGTTACTGTAAATGAATTCTGTATTCCATAAAAAAATAACTATATTATTTAGATTCTTTATGTCTTTATTGGGTGCATGCTATGATAACTCCAAAATAGGTTGTTAGACGTATAGTTAAATAACTGATTATGGATGGCATATGAGAAAGTAATTGGCTTTTCTACATTTATTACACATTCTGAATCTTTTGCTCAATTTGCTTATTAATTCTAGGACCTTATCAGATTTCTTTGGGTGTTTCAGATATAACTACACTTTAGGATAATTTCATCACCTTTTCTCCAGTGACTACTCTCCATGTTTCTATTTTGTTTTTTTCTGAATCTTTCAGAAAAATGATTGCAAATAATGATAATGATAGGATTCCTATGTAGATAATAATATTAATTGAAATCTAGTTAGTGTTCCATCTTTATCTGTTATTTTAAAATAAATCATTATTATCAAGTTTCAGAAATATTATAGTTCCAGTTTTAGCAAATTTTTTCTAAAAATAGGATTCAATGTTGTTTCTTTATTGCCTTTTTATGTGCATTGTTACTAATTGCTATTCATTTGTGTATATTCTTAGTTAACAAATTCATGTAAAAAATTAAAATATTATATTTTGTACTATTAAATAATCATTTCTTTTTCTGGGCCCAAATTACTGTCATGGATAATTCCATTAATGTGCTCCTGAATTTTATTTCTTAATAATTCAGTACTTGTGTTATAGTCTAAACTAGGGTTGTTTGGTATGTTGTTTTCATTCTGCTTTCATATCAAGGATCTGCTTCTCTGTAACTTGACTTGGGTGACTTCCACCTTCTTTTTTAATAGTCTAGAGCAATTATTTATTTATTTATAGTTAGTTATTTTAGTTAGTCATTTAAATTATTTAATAAAATATTATGTATACTGACATGACGTTATTCATAACACTAAGTAAATCAATTTATATTGGTTGCACTACATAAAAACATTTTGTAAAAATGCCAAGTTGTTTACCAATATTCAGGATTTTTTAAAATTAATATATATTGCTTTAGTTATTTGCAAAAATATATATTGTGCTTTAAAAGCACTTAAAATTTTTTTGGCCTGTCAAAACCTATATTATTTAATATTTCTCTCACTAAAGATAAACACTCGTTCTTAACTAAAGTAAATAACAGGACATTTGAAAGAGAAAAGTTCTCACTTATTGTTTTGTATTAAATTTGTTGGGGTGACATTGGTTAACAAAATTATATAGGTTTCAAGTGTTCAATTCAATAAAACATCATCTGTATATTGCATTGTGTGTTCACCACCCAAAGTCAAATCTTCTTTCGCCACCATATATTTGACCCTTTTTATCCTTATTTACTTCTCCCTCACTTTCCCTCTGGTAACAAACAGTTGTCTGTATCTATGAGTTTTTGATTGTTTCTTTGTCTTACTTATTTGTTGCTTTCAGTTTTATATCCCACATATGAGTGAAATCATATGGTTCTCAACTTTTTCTGTCTGACTTACTTAGCTTACAGTGATAATCTCAAGATCCATCCATGTTGTCAAAAATGGTGGTATTTCATCTTTTCTTATGTCTGTCTGATATTCCATTGGACCACATCTTCTTTATCCAATTATCTATCGAAGAACACTTTGGTTCTTTCCACATCTTGTCCACCATGAGTAATGCTGCAATGAACATCAGGGTGTATATATTTTTACAGATAAATGTTTTCAAATTTTAGAGGTAGATACCCAAAAGAAGAATTGATTGCTGTGTCATATGATAATTCTATTCTTAATTTTTTGAAGAACTTCCATACTGGTTTCCATAGTATCAATTTACATTCCTACCAGTAGAGTATGAGGGTTCCTTTTCCCTCACACCTCTCCAACACTTGTTATTACTTGTCCTGTTGATGATAGCCATCCTAACAGGTATGAAGTGGTATCTCACTGTGGTTTTGATTTGCATTTTATTAATAGCTAGTGAAGTGAGCATTTAAGATATTTTATTTCTTAAGCTTTAATTGCTTATGCTTTCTTTTTAACCCTTTGTTATTAGTTTCTGGTTCATTACATTGTAGGAAAACAACACAGAAGAAGTTAATTTAAAGAAGTTACCAATGTTGCCCCAGTGGCCTGATGTGCCATTCTTTTCAGACTGTGGCTACTTAAAAAGAAATGTTTTAGTGTTATGAGACAAATTTCCAAGTTCACTATATTATTTAGATCCTTTATTTCTTTAGTGGATGCATGCTATGCTAACTCCAAAATAGGAGTTAGACATACAGTTAAATCTCTCACAAAATTGTTTTTATTAATATCTTATTTACTTTTTAAGAGTTTTTACTGGATGCTATTTGAAGCATTTTTGTTTGGTATATAAAGTTCCTTAAATATTATTTTATGAATTCTACTTTTTTATGGTATACAATCACTCTTAAAATACAGTAAACTATTAAACTTATTTATTTTTAATTCTACTTTGTCCACAATAGTTTTCCTACTTCTGGTTTCTTTACAATGGCCCATGTTTGATAAATCTGTGTCCATCACCTTATTTTTAACATTTCTTTGTCATTTTAGTGTAGTTGTATCCCTTGTAAGCAAGAAAAATTAGAAATAAACTTCGTTTATTAAAACTATCTCTTACCTTAGTTTTCTTTCTTTTTATTTGAAGTCATACCTACATTATTTGGTAATTAGGTTATTTTTTATTTACTTTATGAGGTAGACCAAAAAAAATTGCACTTAGATGTTTCTACTTCTCTCAGTTTTTGGTAATATATAATATAGTCTCTTTTAAAAAAAAATTCTAAATTACCACTAACAAATCATTACTTTTACATTGTATATCTTACAGTGGCCATGTATTGTTTATTTCTTTAAGCACTACTCACTTATTAAAGAGCAGCCTCTTGTTTGTGGAAATTGCTTCTATACTCTAATCATGTCTTTCCAAGAAAGATGCCTTTTGTGGAGTTTTACCTAGGTAGCCATAGTTGATTTGCACAGTAGTTAGCCTCTGACCAAGGCTAGGCTAACCTGAATCCTTTCTCAGAAATCTTTGGACTAAAACTCTGTCAAAAGATACATTGAGCTATCTTCTATATTCAATATATAAAATATATTATAGTGGCAAAAAATGTGACTAATGAACTATGAGATGTGAAAAGGGCTATGTCTCCAGACCTTTGGGAAGCTGCCAGTCTAAGGGAAGAAATATGATAAGGAAAGAGAAGCAGAAACAGATGAAAAGATGGTCTTGCTACTGGTTGAACCCACATTCCTAAACTCCCCGGTTCTAGCTGTTTCTCTGACCTTCCGGTGGTTAAGTTGTACAGGTCATCCAGTCATTTCCTTAGGCCAAACAGGAAAAGACAGCTTCTGGTCAGGGCCAGCAGAGGTTAAATAGCCCTCTAAAATCTTTTAAAAACAAACAAACAAACACACAAATGCCTCAAGGCTAACCTGTTGGCTAAAGCCTTATATGGCTAAACCAACTAACGAGAGGGAAAGTAAAAGGACATTGTCAACATTTTGTTAAATGAGTACACTTTCCTGTCTAACAATATAGGGCAATTTGGCCAGAAGTGGGCATTTCAATCTGTTTCATTGGCCTCATGGGAGAAATTTTTTGAAGGTTCTTAGGAAATACTGATTAATAGAGTATTATTGTTTCTGCTTTTCCTTTGGTTTTTACCTTTTCTATGTATGTAGCAAATAGTAAAGCTAATTTGAGAGAGGACATTTTAAACCAGATGCTATCACATGCATTCTTTTTGTCTGGGAAACATTTGTTTGTTTGTATATTTGTTTTTGCTTACAATCTCCTGTCTCTTCGTTCATTACATTGTATAAAAAATTATTCAAGTAAATTTTTATCATTTATTTCTGAAAAGCTGATGGGTTGAAGAAGTTAATTTGGATTGATTTCAAAATATACTAAGCAAATTAAATAAGTGAAAAAATATGTTTGTTCCTTAATTGTATTGAAAACATTTATGAAACTAGGTAAGAGCAGCTCCGAATGTAAAGAAATACTGCTAGAAGGGCCAGGGTACTTTTATTTGGAACGTGACATTTCCCAAAGTCAATCCATTGTAATTTATCACCACTTGACTTAAATTATGGAGTTCCACTAATTGACACAAAGTTTAATGTGTCATTTAAATTCAGAAAAAATTTGCCATATTTTAAAAGACTCGAAGCATTGATTGACATAGATCTGAGTTCTGTTATTAACTCTTTGTATGATAGCTGTGGCTCATTATGAAAAAGGAAGGCTAAAGAAAAGTGGTATTCACTTTTAGTAAATGAGGAATACTATCTCTAAGAAGAAGAGGTCACAATTACATTATATGGGTAACTTTGATAATTTCCAGAATCCTGTATGTTTTGAATAGTGTAACAAAATCCAATATATTAGTAAAGTATTATAGAAAAATCCATGTATGCATAATATTTTGCTTATTTTTATGTGATTCTGAAAAGCAAAGATGTAAGTTATAGAAAGGTTAATTTATAAAGCCACTATAACTATTAAGACCTATTTGGGATATTTATTGCTTTTACTATTTGGGCTCTCTTATTCTAAGCTAAGTATTCCTAAATTGTGTTCAATTATTTAGGAGGTCCTTTAATTTGAAAGGGAAGAAATACATCTTTATTTTCAGTACTCTCTAATTGAAATGTAAGTTACTTCCTTTGTAATCTAGATAACACACTTCAATAATGTTAACAGTACCTGTAATTTTGTTACCAATTGAAATTATAAACATTTATTTATAACATAAAATTCAAAATACTATAAAACTTATGACTACTTCAAAGTTATAGTAGTTAGACTACTGCTAGATCTCATGATACCATGAATTAATAAAGAAGCACATATATTACCATATCATAAATTCATTTTCTAATATTTTAATGTCTCAAAATAACCAATTTTATTTATAATTCTATGTATTTTATGCATTTAAAAACATTATAAGAAGTGGCCCATAAACAATAATAAAATGTTAAGAACCTTTTGTTGCAAACTCATGAAAAATTTTAAAAATGTAAGAAAAGGAAGGAATAAGATCATATCATTTTTTTCCATTATTTTTTCAATATTTTATTTAAAGGAACTAAATTTAGGTACTGAAAGGAAAAGAATACTATGAGGGTAACCATAATACCTCGTTTACCTGGTATAGACCTGGTTTTCCTAAGGTAATTATTTTACTATTCTTTTTCTCTCTCAAAAGTGTCCTGGGTTGATAATAAATGACACTAGTAAGCTATTTATTATGTATCTAAACTCAAAGAAGAGAAGGTTTGGACTTGAATTAATTTGGATGATGAGTAAATGAAATGTCTGTTTCTCTTATTTTTTTATTCTCATTTCCAAGTTCTTCTACTTGTTAAATGCAAAAAGACAACCAAAAGGAAAGCTTTTTAAAGATTTACTACATTTAACACTCAAAATATTGGAAAACACAAGTAGAATCTCAGTAAGTGTCTATGTTGAATTAAAAGCTCTCTAAAATAGAATAAGAATATTTACTGATTTATTCTGTCCTGCCTCTATCTCATTTAAAATAATTCACACAACAACCATAATCTAAAATCTAGAATAATCATGAAAATGTCATGTAGATAAGGTATAGTTTGTTTTTTGCATTGTGGTATTATTCAAACATCTGAGAAACAAGCAGGCACTGACTTCTTATAATACATTTTATTTAAGAGCAAGTGAGAAAGAAGTCCTTAGCTACATACAAAAATACGAATGTTTTACATGAAAGAAGAAAAATTTCAGTGTAAAAGCACAGAATAGGATAGTAAGAGTTAATGGTAAAGATTCATAATTTTTCTTCAAAAATAGATCCTAGTAAAACCATTTTATGATGTAAAATAAAATTTTATTATGATTATGGATTAAAAAGAAATTTCTAGGAAAGCAGAATAACAATTTATGCAACAGTAATATCATTCCATTGTCAAGAAAAATGTACAACAGAGATTGGCAAGAATTGTCGCAAGTAAGTGGGACACCTCAGTGTGCCACTTTTGCTAACCATTAGATTGTCCTGTTCTAATGTTTACAGAAAGAGAATTTACATGTAGAATCTATTGACTTGCTTGTCATTCAAGATGTGAATATTTACCTTTGACAAGTAGATCATAGAGGCCACTTTTTATATTCTTTTGTTGCTTTAAAATTATTTTTCTTATTCTCACATTTTGTTTTTTATCAGGAATGGATCATTTGTGTTTTGTTCTTGCCTTTCTTTTTATTTGGATATCTGTCAGCAAAGATGTTTGTCTGTATGCTTGTCCCCTGCATCTATTTTCATGGAAATACCAAAACTTCCAAATGAAAATCTATATACCATGATTGCTTTAAAAGTGGGATAATGTATTCCAAAGAGTGAAATTTCCTTTGTGAATGACTTCAAACAATTCTAAAGTTAAAAATAGCATTGTGTTACTAAATGTGCTTAAAAATGAGTTATCTTTTTAAAATAAATTCTCTAAAAAGTAAAACAAAAGTCTATGCTAAAAATCAAAAACATCTACAGCAAGATGAATATCAAATATTCTATAAAATGTAATCTGAAATATTTTGATGGGTTGTAGAGAAAAAAAATAAAAATATGCCTTTGAGTGATAGTCCTGGCAAAGCAGTTAAAATTTTGTTTTGTCTTATATTCTGTGTTCAAAGTATTAAATCCTTGAAAAATAAAAAAGACAAAGGAATTAGAGTCCATCACAAACAGAGAAATTAAACACACACACACACACAATTGTGCCTCAAAATATTTGTACAAGACCAATAAATAGCTTTCTTTTAAATAAAAATTAAGAAAATTTACCTCAAAATATTAATTCAGCAGCTACAGAAAATAATAAAAAGGAAAAGAAAAAAAAGTCTCTCAGGTTAAGGATATTTTTCTAGTTCTTTAAAAATTTTGAAATAAAATATATTCCTTATAAAATGTAAATTTATCTAGAATATAAAAATGATAAGAAGATATATAAAATATTTTTCATCAAGTGAACATCAAGTAGATGCCAGAGATTGAAACAAAAATAAAACCATGCATTAATTACAATCTCTTACAAAAATTGACAAATTTTAAAAAATGTGCAAACTAAGTCCAGCTGCATATTTTAGAAATAATTATAATGTAAAATTTCAATGTTAATAGAGAAAAAGTTAATTATCATAACCAAGTAGATAAAATCATTTGATAAAGTTTTACATGCATAGATGCCAAAAAATTCTAATACAAAGTTGGAATATAGATATATACACATATATATTACTTACATACACACAAACATACATATACATATATATTATGTGTAATCCAATTATACATGTATACATGTAAATGCACATACACAAAAACTACATATACAATATTTCAGATATGCCTAGTATAAATTTAATAAAAAGTGTATGACTTTATAAAGTAAAAGTATAAAAAGTTTCTAAAACATATTAAAGACATTTTGACTATTTGTAGAAACATTTCAATGGGATTTCAATAGATTTCAATAATGAATGATTTTGCAAAATTTTTGAACACTTGAACAAATATTTACAGATCATTTAGGAAACTACATGATAGGAAAAACCAAGACAAATCTGAGAAAAAAATAATGAGATACATGTTTCTTTTAGACATTAGTGTGTTATTATGGACAAATGAAAATTAAAATGATGTAATATTTCTGAACAAATGATAAACTTGTGGAACAGGCTAGAAAGTTTTCAATATTCTATATTTGTATTATAAATCTAACATTTAAGAGGAGGATTCATCAGTAAATGGAACTGGGGCAATTATTTCATTAGTTTTTAAAATCACCTGAAGCTTTATACCAAAATATGATTCACATGAGCAAAACAAGTACAAAAGGTGAAACTATAAGAAAGTAAAATAAGTATAATTTTTTATCTAATTTTTCATGTTTTGGCATGATTGTATTGAAAATGGAACTATAAAACCATGCTATTAGAATGTAAACTACTAGAAACTTTCTGGTAAAAAAATATGGTACCATTTCAAAACAAAATTATCCACATGCTTTCTAAGCTCTTTTAATCTTATCCTAATAATAATAAAAATACACATAAAATAATACAACTGGATCCTCACCCTAATATTATTGGTCATAATAAAGATCAGCAATAAGAGAAATATCTAATAATAGCAGTTCAGTAAATTATGGGATATCAATATAATGAAGTGAAAGTTACACATTCTAGATCAAGGAAGAAAGAATTCACACTGTAATGTAAAATTTTTTATATACGGTATACATATACATATAATCTCTTTAAAAAGTGTGTGTGTATATATATCTCCAAAATGTATATATCCTTATATTTATAGATAACCAGAAGTCTACCAGAGTATTACCAATGCACTAAGAATGGTATAAATTTTTTTGTTAAAAATTATCTCTGTTTTAGAATTTTATACATTAATATATCACTTCTATAATCTGAAAAGTTATATAATATTTTTAAAGCAGAGGTATCATGTTTGCTTTTTGTTCTTCTGGCTATTGTTTTTTTAATATGGCTTTATCTTCTCAAAAAAGGATTTGGCCTACTACAGGATGGTAGGAGATAGAATCCACATGGAATGAATAATATTTTTCTATCACTTAGCTAAAATTCTCTAGTTGACCCAGTGACTTTCTGATGGGAAATCAAAATTATTTTGGAATGATGTTTGTTTATGAATAAAAGAAAGTATAAATGTAGTCTGGTATATGAAATTCAAATTTAAATAACCATTTTTCATCTTTTAACATTTTAATAAAAAGTTCTCCATTCCCAATCTCTCTGAGAGTTAAAAATACAGTGAATTAACATTTTATTCAAGCAAAAATACAGTTCAGAAGGAGAAAGTGATGACTTCCATCAGTAATGTTGGAGGGAATACTAACTAGGCTTTCTTAAGGTGTAATTCTAATTGACTATATTTCTTAACTTGGAAAATTTATTAAAATGTTCCACTATTTGATAACTGTGGTTAATTAAATGTAATTTTAAATTATTATGTTTTCAGCTGTGTGTATACTCCAAAACATACAATTTAAATTTCAATGGGAACAAAAGTTTGGCTATCTGCCTTCAAATTGCAATAATGCTTACCACAAAATGCTATGGGTTAGCAATTTCCATTTCTGCTTAACACAGCACCAAACTCAAACTGTGTCTTCATATTGTGTAATCTGATTATTGGAGTCTCATATGGTATGTTAGAGAGCCCTTGAGCTTATAAAAGCTGTCCAACTTGAACTTCTCAATTGAGAGCTTTTTAAATTATATTCTTCAGCATATTTTAGTTTGCAGTACTTCAGAATATTCTTGAATGATTTTTTTTGTTGGCTATATGTATGTATGTCTGCATTTGTGCTTGTGTGTATAGTTTCGACAAAGTGAGAAACAACTTGAAATATCTAAAGTTTCTATATCTAGTTACAAAACCAATGCAAATGTCAAATCACTCTAATATAAATATATGATAATGTAAAATATTATAATAAAAACTATATTAAGGCTTATTGGTATAAAACTTTTTAAAAAGAGTATCCATTCTGACTCACCAGCACGCCAGACCTTGGGGGCTTGCCTTGACTCAATACACAGCAGCTCCAGGGATGATTGTTGCAGGTCTCAAAACCATGCCTATGACAGCTTCACCTAATTTCTTAACACTACACATGGTTTCAGGCTCCTTCAGGGCCAAAGGCTGAGCTTCTTCTGCTCAGGCCCTATTGAGTCTGCAGTGATGGAGACTGAAAGCAGCATCAGTGTTCAGGTCCATCCTAATGATGACTGCCCTGAGAGACTAGCTAACACAACCTGGAAAAGAGGAGCTGTTATCTCCCTTTGGGCTGGACTTTGACCCACAAGAGCCAGGAGATGGTGAAGATTCCACTGATTCATTTCTTCTCCTTCCTTCCCACAATGGACTAAAGGTAGTGATTCCACATAGCCTCTCCAGAACCTCCCTTTCACCAAGAAACCAGATGTGTTCTCTTGAAAAACTGTGAAAGCTCAAAAATACACCCCCCTGTATTTGTTTTCCTTCCTCCCTATCTTATTTCTTTTCTTCCATCACTATTGTTTCTCCATTGTTTTACATTCCCAAAGCATTAGCACATAAACTTTTCCTTTCCTTAAGTTATATTTTCTAGGGCACCCAGATGAAGACATTGTTTCATCAGTTGTCACAAGGCCATCACTGGTATTTATGTTTTCTTTCTCTATTAATCATTTAATATTCCATTTGCCTGCAGGAAATTGAGAGTTTTTTAATGATGAGGTAAATCAAACTACATTTCTGAGGAACATAATTTGTTGGTGATCTTACCTATATAATGTTTCTGTAGTCTTTCTGAAGTTTCTGGAACCTTCCAGTAAGTTTTACTACCAGATTAGGAGGCACCTTAGGGAAGACTTTGGATTCTGAATATATTATGACCTCCTCCCAACAATGCTGTTTCCCTTTAATAATCAGATTCCACAACCCTCTATTTTGCATCTTTGTCCTACAATAGGAAGAAATTGAAATAGAAAAATGAAAGCTTCACCCACCAATTCATTGAGACCATTGTAGGATCTCTTGATAGGATAACTTACCCTCATGTTCTAAAACCTCCTGGCAGAGAACTAAGACAAGATGGCAGGACCCAGAGACATCATTGGATGACATTAACTTGTGCAGGACTCACAAAGTACGAGAGTGAGTGCTGTAACACTTATGTCTATCTTTTGTTTCTGTATTCCAAGTCTAGTTCAGAGAATATACACACTTCATATTGGACAGCATCATAATTTTATTATATGTTATCTTCTACCTTATATTCAGACAATTTCAACTCTCTGCAAGGTCAAGTGATTTGGGGTAATAGGGTTCATAGTAAAGCAGTAAATTTTTTGAGTATCAGGCTATTACCTTAATTTTGTCTGCATGAAATTAGTTCTTAGATCAGAAACAATGTTGTGAATAAAACATTCAATAAGCCCAAAGATGGGTTGCTGGAATTAACATGTCAGAAATGAAAGGAAAATACAAATTCATAGTTAGAATAAATTATTATTCCCTTCATGATGGAAGAAGTCTAATATTTAAATCCATAATCAGGTAGCTGGATAGATCCCTAGAGAATAAGTTTAGGTTTGGTCTCTTTCACTAGTGTTCAAAAAAGGGATACTTAGCAGAGGTTGAGGCCAGTGAATCATGGAACAGAAAAGTATTTGTTGCTACATACCCTCTAACCCTGCCCTCAAGGTCATGGTATCCATTGGCAAAGTAGTAAGGGAACTTAGGAAAGAGGCTAACTGAAAACCCCCAGAGTGCTGAGAGTCCCCACTAAACCAGGGGACTTTTGATGAACATTCATATGGTGCAAAACATTCTCACACTCGGAATCCATTCAAAAGTTCCATCCACATTCTTCTTCCCAAAATATCATAGGAAACAACCCCTATGTATCAATTTTATCATATTCTCTGTCCAAACAATTATTCACAACCCACTCATGTAGATGCTTATCTTTGTCTTATCCAGCCTTCTTCTCTTTTGCCAAGAGAATTAGATGTCATATAACTCATTTTGTGAGTGGAGCTGAAACACTACAACTCTTCTAATCCAAATTCCAGCATGCTATGAAGGGTCTTACTTACAAGATTTTTCTCCACCTGTAGTTGTGGGTTGAAGGAGGGATGGACGTACGGTCAGGACAAACACAGTGGGAACACGAATTACTCATAATAACACATGAATTTTCAGATTCTGTTTACATTTGCATTTCATGATTTAGTTCTGAGAAGCATGCCTGATTTTTCTGGCTCATATCATATGATAACACCCAGTTCTTGACGGGCATCTCCGGTCACCTGGCCACTTAGTTCTACAATCAAACGTTCAATTCCCACCAGAGCCCAGAAACAAGCCAAAAGTTATTTCTCTAAAGGAGAATAATTACTTGTCAGTGAAGACCTGGTTTTACTCTAAAACCATAGAATTCGCTGTGCTATGGTTCACCATAAATACTATATAAAGTCCAGGTATGTCAAGGTATGTGGAGCAATATTTACTTCCCTAAGTCGTAAGTGAGAGAGCTACAAGCATACAGCCCAAATTAGTTAAAATATCTGCTCTTTTCTATTTTTCTCTCAATACTGGTAGAATTTTGAGCTACTTAGTAAATGAATCAGAGCAACAAACCCAAAACAATTATATTTTTCTTATAAAATACAAAAAGATACGCCACATATTTTGCCTCATTATTCGAGATAAAGATTGTAAGCTTCAGCAAATTATTTTTCATTTTGAAGAGAATGTATTCTGAAATTTCTAGACTTCCAAATTCCCCAGAATTTTACTCAGGAATCAAGCACCTGTATTTTAATGAGTAATTTCTCACCCTCTAGCATGGTGACTTACTAAGTCATCTGGCAGACATGCTGTTTTCTGTTTAGCAGGTCCTACGAGACTTGATGTAATCAAGGCAACAAAACAGCATAGAGCTTGGGAAGAAAATTTTTTTAAAAAAGTGGTCTTGAATAGTACAGATCCATTAAAACAAGTTAATGAAGATATACTATTACCCCTATTAAGTTAATGTAAACAAATCCTAGCTTTTATTGACATTTTGGAATGGAGAAAAATAACGTATTCAAGATCAATACTTGTATATAATTTTGTGGGAGTTTTGTTGATATGCTCAGGAAGACACCACATGAATACAACGTGATAATGGAAGTAATGTGAAATAACATCTGCAATTAGAATTGTTAGCTAACTGAATTTATGATAATCCACTCATTTTCCAAGGTCTCCCTATCTTCTGCATAGGACAACAGGCTGTGGATTGGAATCACCACCCCTATATTTTTTGTCTTTATTGGTGGCAATAATCTCCAGGACTCACCCAGGCATGTGATACTGCTAATGTGTTACTTTTCTTGAGAATTTTAAGTGTCATTTTAACCTGGCTGTTGGATGCCCAGATAACTAGTAAAACATTATTTCTGGGTGTGTCTGTGAAGGTGTTTCTGACAGAAATTAGCATTTGATTGAGTACACTGAGTGAAGAAGGTCTTTCATCATCAATGTGAATGGGACATCATCCAATCCATTGAAGATATAGAATAGAACAAAAGGTTCTCTCTTCTCGAGCTGAGATATTCACTTTTTCTTTCTCTTGGACATCAGAGTTTCTGTTTTTCAGGCCTTCAGACTTAGACTAAATTAGACCACTGGCTTCCCTGCTTTTCCAGCTTGCATAAAGTACATTGTAGGACTTTTTGGCCTCCATAATAACCATGCGAGACAATTTCTATATAAGTCTCCTCTTTTCTGTTTCTATCTATATATTTTATTAGTTCTGTTTCTATGGAAAACCCTGACTAATACAAAGGATGAGAATCAGGATCTTCTACATCACTTTTTCAATAATCAGCCACAGGACAGAGAGTTGCTATGGATACTGTCTCAGTTGCTGATTATATTTATGCTGACCTTAATTTGAGAACCAGAGTAACAAGTCATATTTGCTTCAAAGAGCCAATGGGCCACATAAACACATTCAAGTCAATTGTCCATCTATCACCTGATTGCAATAAGTTGCCATTTGGACCAATGGACTAATGGATTACTTTTAGCATAGAGAGTAATAATCCAAATAGTCTGTGAAATGTCTGGATTTTTCCATTTCCTGGTGCATAGTGCTCTTGTAAATGCCTTTAGGTCCTTTTGGGGAAAGTCAGGATAAAATTTATAGCATATGCTTTTGATATTATTACCAGATTGTTATTCAAGTGTGTCCACTGTTTCATGTCTGTTGGCCTATTCTCTGTGCTCCACTAAGAATTCAAGCATTCTAAACAGGTCATAATTATTACAAGATCAGCAAAATTTTAATAAACATGCCTAATATCAATATTATTTTTTTATCTTACTGCTAAGAAATCCTATTTGAATTCCAAAAAATAAGCAAGAATTCACTGAAATGGGAATCTTTAATTACTCCCATCACAGAATTAATTAAAATGATTTCAAAATGGTATAAAAAAAATCCAAACTTTTTTTAGGTGATAATACACACACACACAAAAAAAAATTACAAAAAAAATCTATTTAGTGTATTGACAAGGTCAACGAAACAGCAAAACAAACAGCTCTTAACATTGATTTACCAATTATCTTTATTATACCTTGTTATATACCTTGCCCCATCATTTGCTGTTTTGGCCATGGTTAATTTCTGAGTGGGGCTTCCATCAGTGATTCATCATTGGGAAAAAAAAAAAAACAACAATTTACTTCTCATGAAGATATCAATTAATTAAATATATATTTTTACTTTAGCCATTTAGACTCTATAAACATCTGTATCACCTAAATCAAATGCTTAAAAGAAGAATCATCTGCCTTTAATATACCTATGCAAGATAAGATAGTTTATTAATGATTAAAGGTGACAAGATGTAATTTTAAAATTGTTTCTTAGTTGAATTTCACTAGAAGACAAAATGTTATAAAGAAAAGAACACATTTTTATATCAGAGAGACCAACTTTTGCTTAGTGGATCTTCTACTGACTGTTTTTTTCAACTTAGACAAGAAATTTAACTTTTTTAAGCCCTAGTTTATAAACTTTCAATTAGAAATACCTACCTTGCAGTTTTAGCAGTATTGTATAAAAAGCATATGGTCAGAATTTGGTGCATAACAATTAAAAAGTAGTTATTGATGATATTATTTAAAATAGAAAAATTATGAGACAATGGTTTCAAAATGTATTCTGCATTAATATCATTAAAGAGAGGTATAGGCATCATTAATAGGTTTTTATAAAGCTCCTCTTCCAGGTCCTACTCATATTTTAATTACCCTTTGTGAATCATTGTGCAGACTCACACTGAGGCCTAATTTATTCTGGATACTGGAAGCCCTTGGCAGTCAAATATGTGGGTAGAGGAATCCAGGTAGCCAAAGCCAGGGTCTGGCACCCTAGCTTTAACCAGAGGAGCAGTGTTTTTAACTATTTTAAAATTTGATCTTTTGAGTAAGATTTAATCCAAAGGAAAGATTCTATGCTGTGCATATTTTAAAAACACTAGCCTAGACCATTTCATCTTGGTCTTTTGAGGATAAAATATGTTGGTTAAAACCACAAACAAGAGCCAGATGGATGTCATTTCCCCATTTATTATCTGTTTATATGTAATGGTAGGAATTAAATTGAGTCTGACTTGATCACAAAGGCATGTCTTGGGTTTTATGTTCATATAAAAGAAAATTTATTTTTTGTTCTAGCATTTCACCTTATATAAAAATGAAGTAAACTATTCTAACTCTGATTATTAAAAATATAAACAGTGTTTATTTTAAAATGTATGCTGTATTTTTCCTTTTATAATTTACAAAGCCTTTTATCTCTATTTTCTTTCTCCACGAGTTTAAAAAATAATTACTAATGATTATGCAATAGCCCAAATTTGTGTCAATTTCTCATTATTAAAAAAAAATACACTTGGTAAGCATTTTATTGCTATTTTTCCATACTGTTCAGGTTTATATTTTTTTCCTTTAAGATAATAAAAAGTGGATTTGGGTATTATTTTTTTCTGGAAATGAAGTGATCTGGGCTATAATAAGAGGTCTGAAGTCCATAGAGATATTCCTGGAAGCTCATAATATTGAGTCGATACTACCTGGATTTATGGTGCTTCTACCCAGTTAGGGAAATAGTAGGTAGAGTACATATAGTTTGGGGTTGTTTTTAAACTCCTTCTTGCATAAACATTCTTGGAAGCAACTCTTTCTTGCCCTTGTACTCTGCATTTATCCTTAAGGTATTGCGTGGCCTAGCTGAAGCTTTTGTGCCTTTTAACACCACCTTTCAGAAGCATCAAAATATTTTCTTATCTATGATGGTTTTATGTTCAAAAAGTTCTCTAAAATCTCAACAACTTTCTTTTATATAGCAGTTGCAATGTCCTTTAACAGAGTAAATAAAATATCCTAATGCAAAATAACAAGAACAAAAATTTAAAAACTTTGACACTAACAAGCACTTAATATAGTTATCAGATCATAATTAAACATTGTTTTAAATCAAATCAAAGGTAAATATTGTCTATTCAGTAATCATTAAACACCTGCAAAATTATCCTAAAATGCCACCAGAAATATGTATTATAGATATAAAACCTAAGAGAAAAACTTATATCCATAAAATTCTCTCAGAGAAAAGATGTTTATTTTCATATTTTTTATTATAGTAACAACATAAATAAAAACAATGACAATGACAAATATCAATCTTCACTGTTTACTAGATTAATGGGTGAGTTGACTATTAAAATTTTCTGAATGAAATATTGTGAATTCCTATAAAATAATGTTATAGTGTTCATATTAATGTGGAAAAGACAGGCTCTCATGTTAAACAACAAAAAAAGCAGGATAAAAGTAAATGTGAGATCATAACTATGTAAGACAAATAAAAATTTGTAGCAAAAAACTAAAATGAAAAATCCTACATTTTATAATAAATTGTTTAGAGGAGTGAGGGATTTGGATAATTTTCTTCATTTTATTTATTCAAAGAATATTGTGTGACATTGGTAGAATGGGGGTGTGTATAGCTGCCTTCCAAAGGATATCAATTAAATGCATACGATAATGAAGAAATTATGAGGGGCATTGGGGAGATAATAACAGCAAACAAACAGTCATTTTCTCATGGAGCGTTTACTGTAGTGGAGGCAATGGTTATTTAACAAATATAATTACATAGACACTTTTTAAATTACAGTAAGAACAGGTAATGTATAATGAAAGCATGTAATATAAAGATATAACTTGCCTTGGCGATTATGGAGGCTGAGAAACCTCATAATCTGCCATCTACAAGTTGGAGATCCAGGAAAGCCAGTGATGTTTGAAGGCCTGAGAGCTGGAGAGCTAATTGTGTAGATTCCAGTCCGAGCCTGAAGGCTTGAGAATTAAAAAGGCCAGGTAAGGATCAGATTGAAGTTTCAGCTCAAGCAATCAGGCAGAAAATGAACTCAACATTTCTCTGCTTTTTGTCCTATTTTGGCCTTCAATGGATGGGATGAGGCTTTCCCACATTGGGGAGGATAATCTGCTTTCCTCAATCTACCAGTTAAAATTCTAATCTCTTCCAGAAACACCTTCATAGACATGCCCAGAAAAACCTATTTAACCAGGTATCTGAGCATATCATGATCCAGTCAAGTTAGCACATAAAATTAACTATTACACATATAATCTCTGAATGGATAATTTTATTAATAGAATTTTTCTTTCATAATAATAAACATTTTCAAATACATCGCTCCATCCAAGAATTAACATAACACCAAAAGTTTAAACATACCTGTGTGTTCTTTCCCTATTTCCCCCAAAGACAAGAAACATTCTTAATTTTGAAATTATCACAATTGTTTTTTTGCTTTTTATTATCTTCACATATTTTTAAATACTTAATGATTATATAGTTTTATTTTGCTGATTTACCTGTATAATGTGCTCTTTATGCTATTTATAATATTCTTGGACTTGCTCTTTGTAATTAATATTGTTAAGTTAGATATTATAGTGTTCACAAGTATTCTCACTCTTCAAGCTTTCTCATAGATGGTTAGGGCCATAGGACAAGTTTTGACTAACAGACATTAATTAGGAGAAGTGCGTGTAAATTCTGGGCTGCAGTAATCGATTGTTGGTATACAACTGGCTCCAATACTCACTTTTTATGATATTTTGATCTTGGAGGAGCCCTGCTGCTGATATGGTTTGGTGTCAAGTGGTAAAAGCACCCTGAATTTCTCAGCTAATGCAGAAAGGCCAGATACTGTTGAGAA
Organism: Eidolon dupreanum; assembly: GCA_028627145.1. NCBI lineage: Eukaryota > Metazoa > Chordata > Mammalia > Chiroptera > Pteropodidae > Eidolon > Eidolon dupreanum. The sequence continues at coordinate 114,352,441 of CM053502.1, read as the reverse complement.
CTATCTAGACCAGGGATTAGCACCTATCGTCCATGGACCAAATCCACCCCACTATCCATTTTTGGAGACTAAATTTTATTGATATACAGCCATTCCTATTCATTGGCATACTGTCTTTGGCTGTTTTTGTTCTTTGATGACAGAGTTTAGTAGTTGTGATAGACATCTTCTAACCTACAAAGCCTAAAATATTTAGCAGCTGTTTGTTGATCCCTGCTCTAGACTAATGGCAGTATTAGAGTGAGCAATATTAAATCTCTGTTCTGCTTAGTCATCAAGATCCTCATATATTACTTTTGCAGTGACATAGTATGTCAATTATTAGTATACATATATTCATCCATGTTGTGGCATGTAGCTGTAGCTAATTTATTTTCAGTACCATTCAACCCTCCTTTTTGTGATTATAGCACAGCTTATGTAACCATGCTTCTGCTGATGGACAATTGGATTATTTGCATTTTTTTCTTTTGCTATCAAAAACATTGCTTCAAACTTTTCAGTTTTTGTTTTTTGTTTTTGTAGTGGCAGAATAGCTCCTATTAGATCAAGCCTCCCACAACTGTAAACTCTGGACACAGTACACTATGTGTAAGCACTGGAGAATGACTAAAAAGCAGGAAGATACTTGTTGGGGTCACCACTTGGAAGAAGGAAACTGTTCTATGTGAGTTTTTATGTCTTTTAAACTAGACAGACCCCAGTATATTCCATGCTAAGTGGCTAAAGCAGACATTTAAACAAACAAACAAACAAAAACTTTCATTAGTATCCCAGACTCGAAAAACCAGAGGATAGAATTTTGGACAATCATGGCAACTGAAAAATGAGGACAGAAACCATGGAAAAGAGAGAAACAAAGAAGGAAGACCAAAATTCTTTGTATAGTTTCTACTCATATCTCTGTATGAACCCTGAAGTGCACATGTATTATATAGATTCCAAGTAGCCCAGTTAGGCTATAAAAACTGAGGTAAATTTTTAATAATTACTCACCACAGGGAAGATTATTTAAAGTTTGAATGTGAGTTAAGACAAGATAACTCTCTGCAAAAGTTCCTCTTTGGAGGAGAATAATAAAATCCAGAGTATCTAAAATATGTAATTCATAAGACTAAGGATAAAATCTACCACACACCCTGTCTTATAAAAAGAAATAGGAAATTGTTATCTATGCTCAAGAAAAGACAATCAGTGGAAACTGAACCTTAGATCAGATGGTAAAATTACCTGACAAGGATTATTAAAGCAGTTATTATATCTGTGTTCATGGGTATGAATGAAAATTTTCCTCTAATGAATGTGACAGAAGAACTCTCAGAATATCAATAGAAACTTTAAATAAGAAACAAATGAAAATTCTAGAACTGAAAAATACCATATCTGAAATAAATGTTTGGATGGGCTTCACAGCAGATGCGAGATGACAAAAGAGTCAATAAACTTCAGGAATAAGAAACAGAATTTGCCAATGCAGAAGGAGAGGGGGGGAAAAAAGGTTAAAAAATATACAAAATCCTGTGGTACAATTTCAGAAATTTTACATACATATAATTAGAGTTCCTGAACTGAGAGAGAGAGAGAGAGAGAGAGAGAGAGAGAGAGAGAGAGAGAGAGAGAGAAAGAGAAGTATTTGAAATAATGTCTATGAAATTCCTAAAGTTGGTGAAAAACTTACCTATATAAATTTAAGAAGCTCAGCTAACCTTATACTGAATACATCCTAAGAAACCACATCTATGAATATTATAGTCAAACTGCTGAAAGCAAAAAATGAAGGAAAAAATTGGAAATGACAGGAAAGAAAAATGACATATATAGAGGAACAATAATTCAAATGAGTACAAACTTACTAGAACAAGTGTAGACTAGATGATAATGGAATTTTATCTTTAAATGTTGCAAGAAAATGAAATTTCAGCCCAGTGTTCTATAATCAGTGAAAATATCCTTAAAGAACTGAGACAAAATAAAGTTATTTAAGTAGAAGGAAATAAAGAATGTATTGAGGGCAGACTGCTCTACAAGAAAGGTCCAAAGAAGTTCTTATGGCTGAGGGGAAAGAATACCAAGTGGAAGCCCAGTTCTTTCTTCTTTCTAGCTGAGTTAGGAATGAAGAGCTCTGGAGATGTAAATATATCGGTAACTATGAGTCTATTTCCCTTCTTAAGTATCTTAATATGCATGTTACTATTTATAAATAACATTGAATTGTGCTATTTATAGTATAAATAATTATAATACTGTACATATAAAATCTATGAAATAAAGAGGGTAGTGGTAAATGGACCAACACTCTTATAATTTTCTTACATTTAATGTGGAGTATTACAGTATTAACTCCAAGCAGACTGGAACAAATTAAGAATATATATTGAAATCCCTATGTAAAGCTCTAAAATAAAGCAAAAAGGTATAAATTAAAAATATTATACTTAATTAAAATAAAATTATTACAAAATGTTTAATACAAAATAAAATAGGGAAAAAAGAATAGCAGAATCACTCCATGACTACTCCCCCAAACACAGAAGAAACAAAATGAAAACAAAATAATAAAAGTATGGACAACTATATCACTCATTATGTTGTGTTAATAGACAAATCTTTCCAATTTAAAGGTAGAAATGTCAGCATGGATCATAAAAAATGATCCAATCATATGCTATATATGAAATTTGCAATAAACATAAAGATAGAGAAGGGTTAAAGTAAATAGATTGAAAATAATATGTCATTTAAATAATAAGTAAAACCATGGCAATACTGTACCAACGTTGGATAAAGTAGACTTTAAAACAAAGAGTATTACCATAAACAAGAAAG